>JADRCC010152574.1:0-15722 GCA_019843855.1 Hylomyscus alleni
TTTCTACTTCTATTTTTAGATCCTGGGTGGTTTGTTCAATTTCTTCAACTGTTTGTTTGTGTTTTCCTGTAATTCTTTTGGAGATTTTTTGTGTTTCTTCTTTAAGGGCTTCTACCTGTTTAGCTGTGTTCTCCTGTATTTCTTTAAGGGAGTTATTTATGTCCTTCTTAAAATCCTCTATCAGCATCATGAGATGTGATTTTAAATCTGAATCTTGCTTTTCCAGTGCTTTGGGGTATCCAGGACTTGCTGTGGTAGAATTGGGTTCTGATGATGCCAAGTAGCCTTGGTTTCCTTAAGATTCTTGCTTTTGCCTTTCGCCATCTGGTTATCTCTGATGGTTTTACTGTCTCTGGCTGGAGATTGTCTTCTCTGTGGGTCTGTAAGCCTGTGTCAGAACTTCTGGGAGATCAACTCTCTCCTGGCAGAACTTGTGTGTAGAGGGCTCTGAAACAGTCCAAGCTCTGAGTGCAGATGGCAACCTGAAGGATCCTGTCCCATCCACTTTACTGTTCTTGCACCCAATGTGTTCCTCCAGACCCAGCTCCAGACAGTAATTAGAGAGACAGTGGCTATCTCACCTCCAAGCCAGGGAGACCAGCTCTTTCCTGGCAGAACTTGTGCACAGAGGGCTGTGGAACAACCTCAGCTCCCGGGTGCAGATGGTGGACTGGAAGGATACTGTCCCAGCTTCTCCACTGTTCCTGTGTTCTGCAGGTTCCTGGCCAGCCCTGCTCCAGTCAGTTATTTGAGAGAATGTGACTTTCTTACCTCTGAGCCTGGGAGTGAAAGCACTTATGGAAGAACAACTATCTCCTGGCAGGACCCTTGCACAGGGGGCTGTGGAACAGGCTCTAGGGTTAATTCATAGGGGTGATTTTGCACTCAGCCTCTTAAGAAAGATTACTTTTAGATTTTCTTTTTTCACTTTTCCTAAATATGGTATTTATCAATCATGTTACATTAGTTTTTTTCTGAATTATGCTATGCATAACACTGTGAGGTGACTCAGTCTATCGTGAAAATAGAGCTGTGCACCTTGTTAAAATCAGGTCAAATAGGTAAAAACCATTGTTGAAAAAGAACTTCTAAATACAAGAAGCAAGGGCCAGAAAGGGCAGCCTTGATACTATTTTTTGCTGGTTTTGAGCAAAATTGTCCAGCGGGCCAAGGTGGTGGTGGGGGTGTTGTATCTATCAAAAAAAAAATGAGTTTGTCTCTACTCAGCCAAGGAAATGAAACTGTGGAGTACATCATTAAAAGATAGATTGTAACCTTAGCTTGAGAATTTTGTACCTAATGTCAAAACCCCTCAGTAGCCTAGAATCTAGAAGGCCACTAAAACAAGTAGAAGCAGTGTGGTGTTAAGCCCCTAGGAAAAGCACAGAATATGACTTTTACATGTTTATTTCTATCTGAAATATACAAATGATAATTATAGTAATATATTTTGGATTTCAACATGATGCATATTTACTTTTAACTCATCATTGAATACTTTTACTTATATTTATATATATTTTTCCCTTTTCTCTTTTATATTCGATATTAATGGGATAATTTTAAACTTGTATATTGAAATTTCCTTTTATGTTTATTCTTCACTCCCTTGATGCTTATGTTTGACTCATTTCCTATGAATTTTTTTATTTGACTAAAAAATATGTTTTTTTCTATAAAAAGACGGTGCTTCTTTATGCTTATCTGATCTGCTAGTCTACTGGCTCCTCAGATATTAGCCTGCCTTCACCAGTGTATCCTGAATTCATGTTCTTTCTGTTTTCTTCTCAAGAAAGAGCAGACACATCAAGAGTGTCTGAATACAACTGTTCTCTTAGAATGCTTCAGTTCATCTCTTCCTAGCTTGACTTTGTTCTGAAACATTTTAGGTTCTCTTCTTTACCATTTACCATTGTAAATGTCTCTTCACTGGTATTTCCCCTTTTTCCTGTAAACAACCTCAGTAGTCCAGGTCCTTTGAAACCCCAGTTGTTAAACAAAAAATGACTCATAATTTATCTTAGCTTAGCCATTCTTAAGAACCATCCAGAAACTGTCTTCTTTTACTGCCAGATTTTCTTAAACAATAGAATCCTCTTGTTAAAGTGACTTCCTTTTGCTCTAGCCTATCTTTTGATCCCACTACTCTAAAGAAACTATTCTAGTTAAGTCTCTAGAGATTTTGAAATAATGAAGTATTGATTGTCTCAGTTTTACCTTCCTCATCTAAACAAATGTTTCTTAGATTATTTAGAGAAGGGTAAAGCAGAATGTAAAAGGTTCAAAATTTATTCTAAATTATGTTCCACTCCTAAGGAGTAATAGCTGGATGAGCTGAGTAGATGGCATTCCAGAAATGTTCTGTGTATATATTTTTGTGGCTCCCCTCTCAGCTTCAGGCATACTTCCATAATGCTTTGGGAGAAGCAGGAAGAAGAGACTTGAGACAGATTTCTTAATAAAGTCGTATGCTCTTTTTCTTATAGTCTGCTTTCTCTACTTCAAAATGTGTCTCTCATGTTTTATTTTTGTAGGTATATGGGCTTGTGTTATTGAAGTGAATCAAGACATTGTATGGGTGAATACAAGTTTATTAAAGTGGTCTCTTACTGATGGACATTGTACTCTACCCTAATTACTGCTATTACAGAGATGCAGCTAACATTTTTATACACTCAAGTGCATTTGCAATTATTTCTTATATGATTGTATATCTAGAGAATAAATTTCTAGATTTGGACATGTTACCAAGCCCTTTCCCTTTCTATCCAGTTTGATAATAAAGCAAATATCTGCATAGTCACTACCAGTTTAAGAAACAAATGTATATTTTCTTATACTTTTCTCCTTGCCTATCTCCCAACTAAACACTAATTTGAAATCTACATTAATTAACTTCCTCAAAAAAATCATTTTACTATATACATAAGCACATATGCTTTCTTCCACCATAGTGTCTTTTTCAATAATCTTCATGTATGTAGATTCATGCTTCATGACTTGCTTCTGTGCTGTGTTTATTTGAGTCATCCACAGTGATAGACCCAACTCCCCTATCTTAGAAACTGTTTCTCTGTTGGCTTTCTATCATTCCATGCCTCATCTTATTGGCCATTACCATTTTATTTTCTTCTCCATTTTCTTGCTCTCTATTTAGTGTAGCTTTTCTCTGAGTTAAGACCTCTGCTGCCTATTCCTCTCAATTTCCACCCTGTTATTTTTGTCATCTTTTATTTTTATTTTTATTATTATCTCTTTTGTGTATTACATTCAGACTTCTATTTCTCCTCCCAGACTCTTTCCTGAGCCCTAGTCTACCATCCTCAAATGTTTACAATACATCTTGCTGCACACTTAGCTTACTCTAATTCCTGTAAGGATTCAGAGACAAATGGCACAGTTGTACATTTTGACCTTTGAAACAGATTTGAAAACCTGTATGAGTTGACATGAATTTACTTCATTCTCTGAGGTAACACCCTAATTCTTAAATTTCCAGTATCCCTTATACTATCATTGGCATCTGCATTTAGGTCAACCAGTTATGTCAGCCTTCTTTGCTGATCACCTTTTTTCTATGGTGTCTGATCCTTCTCCCTCACTCCACATGAGGGTTAGGGTTAGGTTTACTAATTATGTCAGTTTTGACTGTTGCATACAAATCTTCGTCTTTTTAAACATTCAATACTAGTTTTCTCCACTGATACTATCACAAGACTTTCTTTTTCTGTTTAATCTCAAATTTATTATGTAAGCTGTGCTCTCATCACAGTCTGTATCTTGGTTACTCGCCAACTCAAACAAGTAGCTGTGTGATCCCTGTTAAAAATGTATAAATTCCATAATATTACATGTAGAACCATCTTCAGTCAGTACTTCTCTCGCCATTCAGTAACTTCCTGTGTGAGGCTTTGCAAATTCAAATAGGCATTAGGCACATAAGGTGAATTAGTTCTTGTAGTTGGGTGAGAACTGTGATTAGGAAGCAGTTTTTCCATATAGAGGATAGAGTTGGTGGCTAAACTTAAGCTGATTGTTGCTATGTGGGACTTGCCATCTAATGGTTGCCAGATTTCTTTTTTCACTTTTTGAGAGAAGATAGAAGCACATTTTTACATGAAATCACTGCATTTTTAGATGTTGGCAATTGCTAAAGACAAGCAGTTGAGTTAAAAGAACACATAGATAAGGTTAGCAAGTTTATGAACTCTGTCTTATAGAAATCCTAGCAAGGCTGTGCGGCATTTGGCTTTTCACCTCTATTCTGTGTAAGATGCCTTCATGTATTTTCTCTTCTTTTTTTTTTTTTTTTTTTTTTTTTTTTTTTTTTTTTTTTTTTTTTTTAGATATAGTAGTACGGTCTTGCGGTGTTGAGTAACTTTTTCTTCCCAGAGAACCATACTTTCCAAAGCACTTAGTGTCTATTTCAGTGGCCTGCCTTTAAAAAAAGTCCTCCTAATGTTATGCTTATTCCTGTTCCTGTTTCTTTGAGTATGTTGTCATTTTGCAGACAAAACATTCATTGTATAACCTTTAAAACTTACAAGGAAATATATTGAGTAAGGTGCTCCAGACTCAGAAAGACACATGCCCCATGTCCTTACTTACTGTGGGTGCTAGCTCCAAATCTTCAGATGTGAATATATAACCTGGTGGAAGTCTAAAATTTAGGAAAATATAAAAATAGACCAAGGGTCTAAGGATGGAGCTATAAACAGGAGAAGAGCAGGATATAGGTACTATGAAGGGGGAAATGGGATGTGGATACTAACTGAGGAGAGGGAGGAGGAACAATACAGAAAGAGGGAGATGGGATGAACACCACTAAGACTACTTGAAATATGTATAACTAAAATTACAAGTAACAGATATTAGTGTATGTATATAGACATTTATATAGTTTTTTTTTAAGGTAGTGATACTGAGAGAAAAAAGTTCTTCCCAGGAGTTATAGATGATCTAATAGAACCCCAATATCAGGCCTGAGAAACCTCCTTTTGAGTTGTTGGTTAAGTGATTCTAAGAGACTCTATAAATAATAGATGATCTGCTCTTAACATTGGTCGGCTCCAAGAACTTGAAGGTAAGTCTATATTGCTGAAAGCACCAGACACTTCAGACAAAAGGCTCAGTGAAAGAAATGTCAGTCTGAATCAAAAGCCTCCTCCTACAGACTTGCTATCAGAGTAACAGAAGATAAGGACACACACACACACCAGCAATAATAATGAAAGAAAAAGAAAAAGAGACCATGAAATGGAGGAGGAGAAGAGGATGGCAGGGAAGTGATTGGCAGGAGGAATAGGAGGGGAATAAATGCTCTACTTCTATTTTGATTAAATAATTTAAAAGTAAAGTAAGAAAGTATATATAATTTAAATAATAAAGAATAATGTCCTACTGCCTTGTTTGGCCTTAGTGGGAGAGGATGCACCTAATTCTCTAAAGAATTGATGCTCCAGGGAGGGAAGATGCCCAAGAGGTGTCCTCTTAGATGGGAAGGAAGATGGAGGGAAGGCCTCTTCAAGGGGCAACATCTGGCATGTAAATAAATAAAATAATTAAAAATAAATAAATAAATGCAAGAGTCTGGGGGGATTCAAGTAGGACACTGCCTTACAGACTGCACAGATCACCAAGCTATTGACTGCATCCATTCTCAGCTTTCCAGGTGGAAACAGGTATACAAACCTTCTACAGACACGTGTCTTCTAACATTTCTGTTTTCCCTAGTGCTTATCTGTGAGCACAAGGACCTCGAGGCCTCTATGGTTTGACTAAGTAGGGAAGTGAGGATTAATCTGGGAAGAATTAGGTGAGGGGAAAGTAATATATTTTATGAATTTTTCAAATAATAAATAAAATGTATGGAATGATAAAAAAGAATCATGTCCTTATACTAAATAACACATTGTTATCACCTTTTCATTTTTTGTAGGTATTGTAGGAGCTGCATTTTTATCTATATCTATAAATTACAGGGTTCTCCAGAGAAACTGAACAAATGGGATACTTCTTTGCCTCACTCTTCCTTCTCTCTCTCTCTCTCTCTCTCTCTCTCTCTCTCTCTCTCTCTCCCCCTCTCTCTCCTCTCTCTTTGTCTTCCTCTCTCTCTATATATATATGTATATATATGCATTGATATATATATGTATGTGTGTGTGTGTGTGTGTGTGTGTGTGTGTGTAGATATAGATACATAGAAATAACATTATAATGAATAAGGTTATCTAATTATAGAGGGTTTCTATGTTCTCTCTTTAAACTGATTTCCAACAAGGTCAAAATCTTGGAAACTAGTGAGTTGGGCAGTTTTAATCCAAGTTTGAATGTAAGACATTCCAAGAGTGGCACCACTCACAATGGGCTTAGGTCTCCCATATCAATCATTAATCTAGAGATTTTCACACAATTTTAAGAAGGTATTTTCTTGAATGAGTTTTCTTGGTCACAGGTTGTGTTGACAAAATACTAACTATCACAATATAAAACAATTTTTAAGAATAATTCAATAGAGAAGAAATATTCATAAAAAATTATTTTTCTCTTTTTTGATAGTATTTAGCTAAAATAAGTTATATTTAAATATAACTTTGTATTGCCCATTCTTTGCTCCTTTTACTTTCAAGAAATACTTTAGTAAGTCATGATTCTTTATCAGTTGGTATGGTATAATTCTTTGTGAAAAATTTCATCCATCTATACTCATGGGTATGTTTGGTTCATGAAGATTCTAGGCTGTTTATTTTCATTTCTGCATTGTTTTGTACAGCTTGGACTGAGTATGGTAGTATTAGATGTCCAAAGGTATGCTATTTTAAAATATATTTTTCCTTATTTCCAATATAGACTTGAAGATCAATTTCCTCTTCTAAGTATTGATCAAAGACTTTAATTAAATTTGATATTCCTTTTTGTTTTTTTGAGAAACCTAAAAGTTTCCTAGTGGGATTTTGTTTTAAATTTACAGTATACAAAACTATTTCAGGTTGGTTGATGAATTGTTGCTTATGAGAGCTATTTTTATAATCTGCAATAAATATCTATAATACTTATAATTGCCATTTTTTCTAAATATCTAATTTCTTCCTTGATAGTGTTCTTGGAAGTATATATATATTATTTTTTTATAAATTCTAATGTATATTAATCATATATACTATGACTTATATAATGTATAATATATCTAACATATAATATATGGTATTTAGTATATACTATATGATATATAATATGTGATATATGCTCTGTGATGTGTGATATATGATATACCATATGTTATATGAAATGCATAATATATGTATAACACATAATATACAATGTATACAAAAAACAAAATATAAAATATATGATGTATTATATGATATATGATGCATGATACATGATATAACATATAATATGATATGTAATATGTAACATATGATTCAAAATATATGCTACAAAATATGCAATGTGTGTTATATGACATGTAATATGAATTATGTAATATGTAATATATAATGTGTATTATAGATTTTATAATATGTATTGTGTAATGTAATATATAGTGTATGTGATATATAATATATAAGACATATAATATATGAGATAATATATAACGTATAATATATAATATCTAATAATATGATATATATGACATAAGATATGAGATATAAGATATGATATAATATATTACACAACATGATATGATATGATATAATATGTGATATATGATAAATGATAAATATGCAACATATAATATATAATATATAATATATAGCACATAACATACAACATATAATATATAATGCATAATATATAACATGAAATATATAATTATAATGCATAATATATAATATAAATATAAATGTATAAATAAAAATAAATATAAAGTGCACAATGTATAATACTACATATTATATGTAGTATATTGCATATAGTATTAGTATATAGTATAGAGTATATCATGTATCATATATCATATATCACATATAATGCATAATATACAATATATGCTTTAATATATAATGTATAAAATATACTATATACTGTATAATATATAATTTATACCATATATGATACATATATGAAACATGATATATGATACATAGTCCATAAATTATAATATATAATATATAATACATATAATATATTAAATATATAAAGCATATATTATATAATCTTTATTTATGTATGATGCCTTTTTGCATATAATGTACATTATATATTAATATATACCATATATAATTTTTAATGTAATTATATATATTTATTTATATATATCATCACTAGGAAATGAGCTTAGTGTTTCACTTATACTATACATGCACATTACTACTGAATTACAGCTTCAGGACTCATGTTTTTTCTTTTGTTTCAAGTGTTTTAAGTGTTACATCCATCAATTCAATGGCAAATTCAGTGTCATAAAGGTCTCTCCAATGTGTATATCTTTAAAAAATTATTTAAAATTTTTCATACAATATAGTCTGATCATATTCTTTTCTCTCTGCCACTGCTCTTCATATCCTTACCCACTCAACTTCAAGTTTTCTCCCTCTTTCATTAAAAATGCAAAAAACCCCGAAAATTAAAGCAAACAAACTAAAAATAAACATAAGACAAAACCAAACCAAAACAAAACACAAAGTGTACAAAGAAGAGTGAGTTCATTTTTGTTGCCAGCTGCTCTTGGACATGGTGCCTATCCTGGAGTATGGTAAATATGCCCAGTGACAGTCCATTGGAGCAAATTCATTTTCCCTATCCCTGTAGACATTCAAGTAGCTTCTTAGAGTTGGCACTTTGTGTCCACTTCCCCTTTTCAGTGCTAGGATTTTTGTCTCTTTTGAACTTGTGCAGGTCTTTTGCATGCTGTCACTCTCTATATATTCATTTATGTATCAGTCTGGGCATGTCTAGATGAAGTTATTTCTTTGGAGTCATTCGCCACTTTTGGCTCTTAAAAGCTTTCCACATCTTCTTTCACATAGATTCCTGAGCCTTTAGAGGAAGGATGTGATAAAGACATCCCATTAAAAGTGAGCACTCCAAAGTCTCTCATTCACTGCACATTGTCCAGTTGTGGGCTTTTGAATGGTTACCTTATTCTGCCAGAAGAATCTTTTCCAATGAGGGTTGAGTAGCATTGCTCTGATCTGTATATATCACATTTTATTGCTATGCTACCTTCACTGAATATTGGTAGTAGATTTTCCCCTAGCATCCAGGCTAGTTTCAGATTCTTGGCTATTTTACAGTGTTAGGTAAGTGCCCCATCTCATGGAGTGGACTTTTAATCTAATCCAAAAGTGGTTAGTTACTGAGCATAGTAGTTTTCCATTATTGCACTAATGTATCTTGCAGGCAAGTTGTTGTAGGTTACAGGCTTTGTAGCTGGGTGATATTGTTGACTGTTTTTCTTTATCAGTAGTATGCAAAGTATCTCACGGCACCATGAACATTTGTCACTATGAATGAAGGTTCCAGTTTGGTACCAGGCCTATTTCTTCATATTTGAAGAAATAAGCAAGAGGTGTCTTTAGCAATAAGACCTTACAATCGTGTTCTGAAGAGAAACCAATAGCCTTGGTACTTTCTGTATTTGCCTATGACAGTCAATTAGAGGTTCACTCACTAGTAAGGCTCACATAGAATGATGACCATTTGTTGACCCATTTGGATTTGGACATGTTTATTGACAAAATGAGATAGTACTTCTATCTAATACAAACAGAGCTTCTAAAATGCTGTTCATATCCATTTAATTTCTGTAACATTAAGAAATCTAGAAAAGTACTGTCAGAGCCTCTCAGGAGACAGCTATATCAGGCTGGAGTGCCCTTCCTTCAGTCTCTGCTCCATAGTTAGTCTCTACAACTCCTTGCATGGGTATTTTGTTCCCCCTTTTAAGAAGGAATGAAATATCTTCCTTTTTCTTGAGTTTCTTGAGGTTTGTGGGTTGTATTTTGTGTATTCTGAACTTAATAACCGCTAATACAGAAGTAGATACTCACAGCCATCTATTGAACTGAGTATAGGGTCCCCAATGAAGGAGTTAGAGAAAGAACCAATGGAGTTGAAGGGTTTGTAGCCTCTTGGGACGAACAACAATATGGACTGACCAATGCCCTCAGAGTTCCCAGGGACTCAACCACCAACCAAGGACTATACATGGTGGGACTGACTGTTCTGGCAGCATGTGTATAGTAGAGGATTGCAAAGTCGGTCATCAATGGGAGGAGAGGCCCTTGGCCCTGTAAAGGTTCTGTGCCCCAGTGTAGGGGATTACCAGGGCCAATAAGTGGGAGAGGGTGGGATGGCAGACATGGGGAGGGGGGAGGCAACAGGGGTTTGTTCTTGTTGTTTTTGTTTGTTCATTAAAAAGAATAAATAAATAAATTAATAAAAAAGAAGTCTAGAAAGATTATTTTCTTCCTCGTTTTGAGTAGGACTGAAGCATCCATACTTTGGTCTTGCTTCTTCTTGGGTTTCATATGATCTGTGAGTTGTATTGTGGTTATTCTGAGCTATTTTTAGGGCAAGGACTAAAGGAGCTGAAAGGGTTTGCAATCCCAGAGGAAGATAACAATATCAACCAACCAGGCCCCCCTCAAAGCCTCCAGGGACTAAACCACCAACCAAGGAGTACACATGGATGGACCCATGGCCCCAGCTGGATATGTAGCAGAAGATTGCCTTATCCGGCATCAATGGGAGGGGAGGCCCTTGGTCCTGTGGAGGCTCGATGCCCTAGCATAGGGGTATGCTAGGGTGGTAAGGTGGGAGTGGATGAGTGGGTAGGGGAAGCACACTCACAGAGGCAGGGGGAGTGGAGACAGGATAGGGGGTTTGTGGATGGGAAACTGGGAAAAGGGATAACATTTGAAATGTAAATAAATAAAATAAACAATTTAAAATTTTTTCAAAATGTGTATTTTAGGTACAATAAACTAAATTATTTTATTTTCTTCCTATAAATTAATAAACAAAATAATAACATTAAAAAAGAAGTCTAGAAAGATGGCCTCCATAGTCATATATTTTTTTTTTCTATAGAGGAAAAACATGCAGATTGTTGGCTGATCTGTGCATTTTGAAAGTGTCTGTCACAGATGTCAGAACGAAAATCTCAAGGTGACCTTGACATATTAGTAACAAAACTATCGTACTGAAAAAGAAAAAGAAAGAAAAACAAGCACGAATTGTCACACGGAGACCAAAAGAACAAAAAAAAAAAAAAAAAAACAAATCAGCATGTGGTAGAAAATGCCTATAATCCTGGCACTCAGGAGGCAAGAGGGAGAAGCTTACCACTAGTTTGAGGCCAGTCTGGGCTACATAGTAAGTTAAAGCTGGCCTGAGTTACAGAATGTGACACTGTATAAACAAACAAAATTTGGTAAGTCCAAGAACTTACCAGAAATAGGTGAAAAGATTGGTGCATCTCACAGATCAAAGACAAAGACCTATGAGTCACCCACTGCACATCAAACACTAAGCCTGATCTACTACTGCTGTGCTATGGTGAAACTTCCCAACCTATGTTAAATGGGTGAAATTATTCTCCTCCTAAATTTTAACAAATATTGTTTTAAGAAAACTGCATGGAAGCTGGGCAGTGGTGGCGCACACCTTTAATCCCAGCACTTGGGAGGCAGAGGCATGTGGATTTCTGAGTTCGTGGCCAGCCTGGTCTACAGAGTGAGTTCCAGGACAGCCAAGGCTATACAGAGAAACCCTCTCTCGAAAACAAACAAACAAACAAACAAAAACAAAGAAAAAAAAGAAAACTGCATGGAAATCTCTTATTACCATCATTAATATTTGTTTTTTCTTTTTTCTTTTGTTTTTGTTTTTTGTTTTTTTTTGAGACAAGGTTTCTCTGTATAGCCCTGGCTGTCCTGGAACCCACTCTGTGGACCAGGCTGGCCTTGAACTCAGAAATCCACCTGCCTTTGCCTCCCAAGTGCTGGGATTAAAGGTGTGTGCCACCACTGCCCAGTTAATATTTGTTTTTTCATTGACTAAATATTTTCAGCCAATCTGATCCTAACAGAATTGCAAATTATTTTTGTTATATCTCATTTTAATAGGGGAACAACAAATTCAGAAAAAATTAGTGAGATACCTGAGCACATACAGAAATTCCCAGATTTTAAAATCAAGGTCTTTTTTTTTTCACTTTAAATTTTAAATTTTCACTTTAAATTTTAGGAGCTTCCTCATTGCCTCATAGCAAAAAAGACAGAAGGAGATTACTTGAGAGAAAACACTTTAAAATATTTTCTTAAAATTACTTAAATCACTTTCCAAATAATTATGTGCTCAAGGGAATGTAATAGAGATGGAGATTTTTAGTAATTGAATTAATCACTAACATTTAAATTTGGTTGTGTATGTGTATATTATGATGGTTCTCAAATTGATCACTACATGGAATTAGATTTGGCCCTATGATAGTCAGTGGGATTATGGCTTCGGTTGTTTAGAAGGAGAATCAAAGGAGCAAGAAATTTGTGATTTATTAACCAGGAAGAGATAAAAAGAGAGCTCATTCATTCATTATTTTTTCTGTTTCTTTTTAAATGTGCCAGCCACTGTGACACATATAGAGGACACAATGACAATCTTTTTGCTAGACTAGTGATAAATGTACAAAATATTATACTACAAATATGGTAATAAGTATACAGATGTCAGGAATGCTAAAGGGTTAAGGAGCTAATCTAGAGATGTCAAAGAAAGTGTTTTTTTAAAGCTGTTTTGAAACTTGAATGGAATCTTACATGTTGGAAATGAAGCAAGGGGGATTTCAGTTAAACTTCAGGTAGGACTTTTACATATTAGCTTAAGAACTGCAATGCCCCATTAAAAGATACAGGATAATTTTTAATCTCTTGGGAATTTAAAGGTAAAAAATATTCCTTCCAAAGGCAAGAGAATATAGCACATGGTCCTTTTAAGCAAGACATCTCATGGCTCTGGTGTTTTTCTGATAAATTGAGAGCTGTACTGCATGTTCAAGAGATTTACAGAGCCAGGCTGAAGATATGATGGCATGCAGTGTACCTAAAAGCAAAGCAATAAAAATGTTCCTATTCTCTTTATGCCTGTTTTTTTTTATGCAAGTCTGTGTTTGGGGAGAAATTAAATGTGCTTGCTGTAAGCAGATGCCCTTGTGCCCTCAGCTAAGTAATGATGATAAACTGGAGAAGGAGGTGGGGCTGGAAATGACGGAGTGGGACAGAACAATGTGGATGATGCCGGAGCACTTTATAGAAGAAAAGGAGGATTGTTGTCTCCCGGTGAATTTCTTCTAGAGAAATATGTGATCATGTTAGAAAAACCGAGGTAACAAATCTAAGAGAACGCATCAAAGCAGAGGCTTAGAAGGATGACTCTGAGCTGAGGATCTTGAATCTTTTTCAGAATATCTCGGTCTGAAGGCTCAGCTTGCTTCAGAGGGGAGTGGATTTCTTAGATTTATTAAAGATCTGAGAGGCAACATAGTACAATGCTTAGGAGTATAGAACCTGGAACAGACAGCTATGGGTTCAGTGTTTATTCTTATGGAACAATTGTGCCATCATGGACGAGAACTTTTTAACTGCCTGATGCTTATTCCTTTCATCTGTGAAATAGAGATAATGATCACATACCTACATCTACTTGTAGGATTACTTGAGGATTAAATGAATGAGTTCACACAGAAAAAAAAAAATCTGCCATGAACATGATAGGTGTCATTTTGGGATAAGTCCAGCTCTTTGCAGCTTTCAAAGTCCTTTCTCAGAATCCAGTAAAAAGGACCAGGCAACTTAAATGAACTACATTTGACAAATGAGGCTCTAGGATCTAAGGGGCTGAGTAGGTTGCTCTAGGTCAGGCAGGGTCAAGTCCCGAAACAAGTTTCCATGCCCCATCTACTGTTCTTTCCACTCGATCACATCTGCCATACAGTCTACATTTCTGCTTAGTGCTTTCTTAGAAAATAGGAATGTGAATGTGCTTCTCTGTCATCATTTCCTGTTGCTAAGCCAAATTTCTTCCCATCTCAGGAGCTTAAAACAGTGCACACTTAACTGTATCAAAGCTCCTTTGATTCTTCAGTTTAAGCACAGAATAGCTGATCCTTACTCATAGGGCTGCAGTCAAGCTGTCAGTTAAGTGGATTTCCCATTTGTAGGCTCTGCTAGAAGAGGGCCCGCCCCTAAGATTCTCCAAATCCTTGGCATGATGTATTCCATTGTGGCTATATGTTTGCTGGTAGCTTTCTTCTTCAGAGGCTGTAAGGAGAGAGTTAGGGGCACTCCTTGCCTTTTTTTTTTTTTTAAGACTGCTCACCATTTTTGGTCATGTCTTTCTCTGAAAATCTCCCTTTGATTAATTAAAAACTTAATTTCAACTTTAATCACATAATAAATTCTTTTTGCCTTTGTCCTTGTCTACAGTGAACTCCCAATTATGGCATCCCATAAACTCTATATACAAGTTTACCTCCACTCGAGAAAGTACTACACAGGAATTGAACTCTGGGAAACATCTAGGAGGATTTGCCCACCACAAGCACTACAAGGTCTCCCCCCATGCTATGGCGTGTAATATAGTTTGAAGGTCGTCAGGTGATCATAAAGTTCAGTCAGGACTTGAGTCAAGAGTTGGTAAGAGCAAACAATTCTGTCTCCAGGAAGACAGGCTAAGGACAGTTCTCATTTAACCTCTCTTTTGAAATGGGTTATTATATCAGGCTCCTGTCAGTAAGCGCTTCTTGGCATCCACAATAGTGTCTGAGTTTGGTGTCTTTATATGGGATAGATCCCTAGGTGGGGCAGTCTCTGGGTAGCCTTTCCTTCAGTCTGTGTTTCACACTTTGTCCCCTTATTTCCTTTAGACAAGAGCAATTCTGGGTTAAAAATTTGGAGATGAGTGGGTGGCCCCATGCCTGAACAGGGGACCTTGTCTAACCACTGGATAAGGTCTCTACAGGTTTTACCTCCCCTTTGTTGGGCATTTCAGCAACTCATCAATGTTGGGTCCTGGGAGCCTCTTGTTTTCTTGGTATCTGGGACTTTCTGGTGGCTACCTCCAGTTCCCCATTCCTATTGCTACACAGCTTTGTTCCATTTCCTAACTCTCTGTATGTCATCTCAACCTCCTCCTATATCTGATCCTTCCCTCCTTTTCCTTCCCGATCCTTTCTTCCTCCCAAGTCCATCCCACTATCTACCTCCTGTGAGTATTTTGTTCCCCTTCTAAGAAGGACCAAAGCACCCACAGTCTGGTCTTCCTTCTTGAGCCTCATATGGTCTGTGACTTTTATCATGGGTATTCTGAGCTTCTAGGCTAATATCCACTTATTACAGAGTACATACCATGTGTGCTCTTTTGTGACTGGGTTACCTCACTCAGGATGATATTTTCTGGTTCCATCCATTTGTCTAAGAATTTCATGAGTCATTGCTTTTAATAGCTGAGTAGGACTTTATTGTGTATCCATTCCTCTGTTGAGGCACATCTGCATTCTTTCTAGCTTTGGCTATTATAAATAAGGCTGCTATGAACATAGTGGAGCATGTGTTCTTATTACATGTTGGAGCATCTTCTGGGTATATGCCCAGGAGTGGTATAGCTGGGTCTTCTGGTAGAACTATGTCCAATTTCCGGATGAAAAGCCAAACAGATTTCCAGAGTGGTTGTACCAGCTTGCAATCCCATCAGCAATGAAGGAGTGTTCCTCTTTC
>JADRCC010152586.1:0-10371 GCA_019843855.1 Hylomyscus alleni
AAGATATGAGATAATGTTTTAAAGTATAGATTCTATTTTTTTTTTTTAAGCCTACAGCACTCGGTATTCCCAGGCAGTCTCCAATCCAAGTACTAACCAGACCCGTAGATTCTATTTTTTGTTGTTGTTGTTTTTTATTGTTGTTGTTTTTTGAGACAGGTTTTCTCTGTGTAGCCCTGATTGTCTTGGAACTCACTCTGTATACCAGTCTGGCCTTGAACTCAGAAATCTACCTGCCTCTGCCTCCCAAGTGCTGGGATTAAAGGCATGAACACCACTGCCTGGCTAGATTCTGTTTTTATAATTAAAAAGAATCAAGGAAAATATAAGTCTGATTTTCTCTTTAACAAACAATGAAAGGTCGCCTATCAGAGTCAGTTGCACCATGATGTTTCTTCCATGCCAGGGAGACTGGCAGCTGTCAAGGAGATGTAGTTTCATCCTGGACATTGGTGCTGGAACAGCAAGAAGTTGGAGGGATATATGACCAGGCTGTGCAGTTTTAAACAGTGGTGACATATGCTGAGTGGCAAGGAAAGCAGGGTATAGATATCAAGTCAGAAGTATGTTGAAAGATCCTGGAAATGAGATTTCCACATGTGTTCCCTAAAGATAATATTCTGAGAAGGGATTTTCCCAATCACTGCCTGTGTGAGCTGTACTGAAAGATAGCAATCATGGTGATGATAATCTTGGAATATTCTACCCACAGTGCCCAGGCAAGAATAGAACATTTAGTTAAAAGACAACCATGGATAGATCGGCTTTTCACACATCCCTTTAGCCTCCATTTCATAACACCCTCTATGCAGAAATAACATGGTCCAAACATCAGAAACCAATGGGCTGCTGGCTTCTGATAAAAGTTAGACACTGTTGAAAGTAGAGTTTCCATGTAGGAATTCCTCTGAGCAGATAGGATAATGTTTCCAGTTGTTTGAATCCAGACACTAACAAACATTCTCCAAAAGAACAGACACTACTACAAAGGCAATCAATAGAAATGAATATTCCATTTCATTACAACTAAGAATCAATAGTGACCAAGGTTGAAATAGATTTAATTTAATTTCATGCATATTGTTGTACATTAATTGTTTATTAGCTTTCCTTTGTTTCCTATTTTATCCGAACAGTCATCTGTAACTGTCCTTTTTCTGCACTTACTCCATGATATTCCTCTACTATTTCCTCATGGCCAAAGGATGCACTTTTCTTCTAATTCATCTGTATTCCTTCTCTTCTGTCTTAGTATCTAATTATTTCAATATTTAACTTTTAATATCATTGGCTCCAGAAATGTATCAACTATATGTTCCCCAACAGTATCTTAAAGTTGTGACTCTGAAATATGACAAGAATGCACATGAAGTACAAAGATGGTTTCTAGTGCACATTGGCACTGTGGAAACTATAAATAGTTTATCAAATATTACAGTTGGCTTCTCTCTTATAAATCATAGTGGGAAACATAAATCCATCCTATAAAACCCAGCAGGAAATGCCTTGAGATAAAACTAACCACTTTCTAACAAAAACATAAGTTACTACTACAATTATATAAGCTTAAAACTCTACAATAATGAAAACCAAAGCAACAATATAGTGAGAATGCCAGAGGAAAAAGGGTTAAAATGCATATTTTTTCAAAGCACCACTGACTACATATAAGACTAAAGTAAACTGTGAAAGAGGAAAATAAATTCAGAACAGGAAAATTAACAAGATAAATCAAACAGTCAAGTAAATTGGAGAAAAATTAAGTAGCAAAAAGAAAAAGAGAACAAGTAAATTAAAGCTGATAAACAACCAAGAAAAATGCTTGACACGGAAGAGTCAACTAGTCAAACAAAACTACAGTGCAATCCTTGTCAAACATGAAAATTCAAGACAGAAAATTTTGGAGCTGGAAAGCAAAGTTGTGAAACTAATGCAGTCAGTACATATAGTGAAAAAATTTAATGACCATATGTAAACCTTTACAAGACTCTGGACATATTCCAGAGACTAAATCTAAGAATCCACAATGGGAAAGAATGATCTGAGAAAAAGTCCAGAGACACTGATAATACACTCAAAGAATATGTAGTAGAAGATCTCCCAAACATACGGAGAGAAATAGGCATTCAAAGGTAATCTACACACAAGATATATTTAGTTTCCAAATAAATATGGAAAAAATCTCCATGACATATCAGAGTCAAAATGTCAAAATACAAAGAAAAGAAATAATATTAAAATCTATAATTTAAAATTTTCCGCCGGGCGGTGGTGGTACACGCCTTTAATCCCAGCACTTGGGAGGCAGAGGCAGGCAGATTTCTGAGTTCAAGGCCAGCCTGGTCTACAGAGTGAGTACCAGGACAGCCAGGACTACACAGAGAAACCCTGTCTCAAAAAAACAAAAAACAAGACAAAAAAAAATTTCCAGTGAACAATAAAGAGAATTATATCAGAACAAAATCTAACTTTTCCTTAGTTACTTACTCAAAAGGTTAAAAGTAAAGTGTGAATTGTTTCAAGCCCTGAAAGGAAATAAATGCATGGCAAAATTTCTATACTTGCCAAAGTAATCCCTTGAAATACATTAAGAACTAATGTTTTAGACCTTGGGTCTTTCTGGGCTGGTGTCCTGAACAGACTATAGGCACAAGCTCTGCAGCCAGCCCCACAACACCCAGAGAAAGCTCCACTCCCAGGCACTCTGACTCACCCATGATCAGAAGTGAGGAGGAACCAACATCTGTCCCAACACCAGGAAAAACTGGGACCAGTGGGACCAGGCACACAGGAATTCTGCCGGCCCAGTGCCCCAGGTTCCTTCCAGTCTCTCTGGGCTGGTGTCCTGAGCAGACCTTGGGGGCAAGCCACAGCCAGTCCCACAACACCCAGAGGAAGCTTCACTCGCAGGTGCTCTAACAAGTCCAGGATCACAGGATCTCAGAATCACAGTATCCCAGAGACAGTTTGACTCTGAGGAGTTCTGACACAATGAGGATCACAGGAAAGACAGGCTCCAGTCAGATTTAGCAAGAGCAGGTAGCACTAGAGATAACCAGATGGCAGGGGCAAGCATAAGAAAATAAACAACACAAATCAAAGTCACTTGGCATCATCAGAACCCAATTCTCCCACCATCGTAAGTCCTGGACACACCATTACACTGGAAACTCAAGATTCAGATATAAAATCACTTCTCATAGTGATGATACAGGACTTTTAGAAAGACATAAATAGTACCCTCAAAGAAATACAGGAGAACACAGGTAAAGAGCTTGAAGCCCTTCAAGAGGAAACACAAAAATCCCTTAAAGAACTACAGGAAAACACAATCAAACAGGTGAAGGAAATGAGCAAAACCATTCAGAATCTAAAACTGGAAATAGAAACAATAAAGAAATCAGAAAGAGAGACAACCCTGGGAACACAAAACCTAGGAAAGAATTCAGGAGTCAAGTATCACCAACAGAATACAAGCTATAGAAGAGAGAATTTCAGAGGCAGAAGACACCATAGAAAACATTGACACAACAGTCAAAGAAAATGCAAAAAGCAAAAATCTCCCAACCCAAAACACCCAGGAAATCTAGCACACAATGAGAAGACTAAACCTAACTATAATAGATATTGAAGAGAGTGAAGACTCCCAAGGTAATGGGCCAGTAAATATCTTCAACAAAATTATAGAAGAAAACTTCCATAACCTAAAGAAACAGATGCCTATGAACATACAAGAAACCTACAGAACTCCAAATAGACTGGACCAGAAAAGAAATTCTTCCCATCACATAATAATCAAAACACCAAATGCAATAAACAAAGAAGAATTTTAAAAGCAGTAAGGGAAAAGTGTCAAGTAACATATAAAGACAGGCCTATAAGAATTATACCAGACCTCTCACCAGAGACTATGAAAGCTAGAAGATCCTGGGCAGATGTCATACAGAAACTTACAAGAACACAAATGCCAGCTCAGTCTATTATATGCAGCAAAACTCTCAATTACCATAGATGGAGAAAACAAGATATTCCATGACAAAATCAAATTTATACAATATCTTTCCACAAATCCAGCCATACAAAGGATAATAGATGGAAAACATCTACATAAGGAGCAAAACTACACCCTAGAAGAAGCAAGAAAGTAATCTTTCAACAAATCCACACAAACCTAATCCCACCTCTTACAACAAAAACAACAGGAAGTGACAATTACCTTTTCTTAATATCTTAATATGAAAATTAATATTACCAACATATCCAAATCAATTGAATTAAAAAATATGAGGAGTTTGAAATTTATTGATTGTCATCCAATAGTCTCTCTAATTTGGTAATTGGAGAAATAGGTTCAATCTATATACACTTTCAGCTTGTTTTTCATGACAGTGTCTGGCTGTGTACAACATAAGGGTCTTGAAATCTTGTTTCTCCTGTCTCAGACTCTCTATTAGTAGTATTGTTTATTTCATGTTTTTACACTATACTGTGGTTTTCAGAACAGATTATATATTTCAAAAGTATTTATATACCCAAAAGAAACATAGATGATTAACTAGGCAGGTGGCTTGTAAGAGAACAACAAAGAGTGAGACTGAATTCTTTGCTTGACATTTGTAACTCTTGTATCAAGTTTGAAGAAGAGGACTTTATAAGTTACTCTTTCTCTGAGATGAATGCTGTTCCAAATTATCAATACAGCTAATGAACCAAATTCTTACCCTCATGTAATGTCTGTGCCACCCTCCATGCAGAACCATTGTTCATTGAAAAAGTTGGTGAATGACTTTATGGATAGATCATATTAATACATACACCATTACTTAAATGAATGTAGCCTGTTATCTATGGCTTGAGAATAAAGTCACTCACTCAAGTCAAATAGCTTTGACCATAGCAGGAAGTTTGTATCCAAAAATCGTACCTATAATTCTTTTCTTGGTGCAGCAGAACTATCAGCTATCAGCTTAGCTATGATGGAGGTAAAATCCTTTGGTGATGTGAGGATCACTGAAGTACAGCCTTATTACAATGAAATCCAATGTCTAAAAATTGTTCTTATTTTGGTCTTGTACCACAGTAAGAGCCAAGATTTTAAACTCTACTAAATTCAAAACAAACAAATAAATAAAATAAAAATAAACAAACAAAAAGACTTTATATATTTATATTCATTTAAGAAAATACTAGTAGTGATGTATTATTTTGAAATATATAATTAATATGTTTGGAGTTATTGAAAATTTATATTGAGAAAAATGTATTTTCACTATTACTGTAGATGAGCATCTATGTAAGACTGTTAAATTGATTGTTGTTTTATATCAGACAACTTTTATAACACTTATTTAATTAAAATATGTTTTTAAATATTGAGAAATTCAGATAAATTGAAATCATGTAACCTTTCTCCTCATAATGCAATAAAAGTTAAAAAAAAAAGTAAAAAAACAAATAAATAAAACAAAAGTGAGTAGTGGAAAACAAAAAACCGAACTAATGATATATCAATTCCACTCAGCTACAAATATTAAGACCTACAATCATAAACTGCAAGAAATATATACTGATGTATTAGTGGTTTATAAGGTATAGGAGTAACAATACTTTTAATTAAAATGTACTCCAGAGACTTGAAGTTTTTGTCAAACAGATATTGTACTTGCTTAGAGTCACACCAAGGTATTTTATATTCTTTGTGACTATTGTGAAGGGTGTAGTTTGCCTAATTTCTTTCTCAGCCTGTTTATCCTTTGTATAGAGGAAGGGCACTGATTTGTTTGAGTTAATTTTATATCCAGCTACTTTGCTGAAGTTGTTTATCAAGTTTAGGAGATCTCTGGTGGAATTTTTGGGTTCCCCTTTTAAAGTATACTATGATATCATCAGTAAATAGTGATAATTTGACTTGTTCGTTTCCAATTTGCATTCCTTTGATCTCCTTTTGTTGTCTAATTGCTCTGGTTAGGACTTCAAGTACAATATAGAATAGGTAGGGAGAGAGTGGGCAGCCTTGTCTCATCCCAGATTTTAGTGGGATTGCTTCAAGTTTCTCTCTGTTTAGTTTGATGTTGTCTACTGGTTTTCTGTATATTGCTTTTACTATGTTTAAGTATGGGCCTTGAATTCCTGATCTTTCCAAGAGTTTTATCATGAAGGGATGTTGGATTTTGTCAAATGCTTTCTCAGCATCTAATGAGATGATCATAAGTTTTTTGTCTTTGAGTTTGTTTAAATAGTGAATTACGTTGATGGATTTCCGAATATTGAACCATCCTTGCATCCCTGGGATGAAGCATACTTGATCATGGTCGATAATCATTTTGATGTGTTTTTTGATTGGGTTTGCAAAAATTTCATTTAGTATTTTTGCATCGATATTCATAAGGGAAATTGGTCTGAAGGTTTCTTTCTTTGATAGGTCTTTGTGTGGTTTAGGTATAAGAGTAATTGCGTCTAGATTTGATGACTGAATATGGGAAGGATTCCCAGGTGGAGCAGTCTCTGAATTGTCCTTCCTTTAGTCTCTGCTAAATAGTTAGCCTCTACAACACCTTGCATGGGTATTTTGTTCTCCCTTTTAAGAAAGAATTAAGTATTCTCATTTTGGTCTTCCTTCTTCTTGAGTTGCTTATGGTTTATGGTTTGTACTTTGTGTATTCTGATCTTCTAGGCTAATACCCACTTAGCAGAGAATGCATACCATGTGTGTTCTTTTGTGATTGGGATACTTCACTCAGGATGATATTCTCCAGGTCCATCCATTTCCCCAAGAATTTCATAACTTCATTGTTTTTAATACCTGAGTAGTACTCCATTGTGTAGATGTACCACATTTTCTGAATCCATTCCTCTGTTGAGGGACTTGTGGATGCCAACAAGTGCTGGATGACAGGAGCCTGAGATAGCTGTCTCCTGAGAGGCTCTGACAGTATCCGACTAATACAGAAGCAGAGGCTCACACCCATCCATTGGACTGAGTACAGGGTCCCCAATGAAGAAGCTAGAGAAAGGACCCAAGAAACTGAAAGATTTGCAGCCCCTTAGCATGAACAACAATATGAACTAACTAGCATCCTCAGAGCTCCCAGGGACTAAAACTCCAACCAAAGAGTACATACATGGGGGACTCAAGGCTCCAGCAGCATGCATATAGCAGAAGATGGCCAAGCTGGTCATCAATGGGAGGAGAGGACCTTGGCCCTGGGAAGGTTCTATGCCCCAATGTAGGGGAATGCCAGGGCCAGTAATCATGAGGTGTGGGATGGTGAGCAGGGGGAACAGGGATGGAACAGGGAATTGTTTTAGATTTTTTTTTGGAGGGGAACCTGGGAGATACTGTAAATAAGAAAACATCTAATAAAAAAAGAGTAATTGTGGCTTCATAGAACGAATTGGGTAGAGTACCTTCCATTTCTATTTTGTGGAATAGTTTGAGGAGAAGTGGAATTAGGTCTTCTTTGAAGGTCTGATAAAACTCTGCACTAAACCCATCTGGTCCTGGACTTTTTTTGGTTGGAAGACTATTAATGACTGTTTCTATTTCATTGGCAGATATGGGACTGTTTAGATCATTGATCTGATCTTGATTTAACTTTGGTGCCTGGTATATCTCTAGAAAATTGTCCATTTCATCCAGGCTTTCCAGTTTTGTTGAGTATAGGCTTTCATGATTTTTTTGGATTTCCTCAGTGTCTGTTGTTATTTCTGATCTTGTTAATTAGGATAATGTCTCTGTGCCCTCTAGTTAGTCAGGCTAAGGGTTTATCTATTTTGTTGATTTTCTCAAAGAACCTGTTCCTTGTTTTGTTGATTCTTTGTACAGTTCTTTTTGTTTCTATTTGGTTAATTTCAGCACTGAGATTATTTCCTGTGTTGGACTCCTCTTGGGTGAATTTGCCTCTTTTTCTTCTTGAACTTTCAGATGTGCTGCCAAATTGCTGATATATGTTCTCTTCAGTTTCTTATTGTAGGCACTTAAATCTATGAGTTTTCCTCTTAGGACTGCTTTCATTGTGTCCCATAAGTTTGAGTATGTTGTGGCTTCATTTTCATTACACTCTAGAAAGTCTTTAATTTCTTTCATTATTTCTTCCTTGACCAAGTTTTCATTGAGTAGAGTGTTGTTGAGCTTCCACATGTGTGGGGGCATTCTATTGTTTATGTTGCTAATGAGAAACAGCCTTAGTCCATGGTGATCTGATAGCATGCAAGGAAATATTTCAATCTTCTTGTATCTGTTGAGGCCTGATCTGTGACTAATTATATGGTCAATTCTGGAGAAGGTACCATGAGGTGCTGAGAAAAAGGTATATCCTTTTGTTTTAGGATAAAAAGTTGTATAGATATCTGTTAAATCCATCTGTTTCATAACTTCTGTTAGTATCACTATGTCTTTGTTTAGTTTTGTTTCCATGATCTCTCCATTGCAGAGAGTGGGGTGTTGAAATCTCCCACTATTATTGTATGTAGAGCAATGTATGCTTTGAGCTTTAGCAAAGTTTCTGGTATGAATGTAGATGCACTTGCATTTGGAGCATAGAGTTTCAGAATTGAAAGTTCCTCTTGGTAGATCATATCTTTGATGAATATGAAGTATCCCTCCTTATCTTTTTTGATCACTTTAGGGTAAAAGTTGATTTTATTCAATATTAGAATGGCTACTCCAGCTTTTTTCTTGGGACCATTGCCTTGGAAAATTGCTTTCCATCCTTTTATTCTGAGGTAGTGTCTGCCTTTGTCAGTGAGGTGGATTTCCTATATACAACAAAATGTTGAGTAAATTGAAAAAGATCTCAGAAGATGGGAAGATCTCCCGTGCTCATTGATTGACAGGATTAATATAATAAAAATGGCCATCTTTCTGAAAGCAATCTACAGATTCAATGCAATCCCCATCAAAATTACAACACAGTTCATCACAGACTTAGAAAGAGCAATTTGCAAGTTCATCTGGAATAACAAAAAACCCAGGAGAGCCAAAATATTCTCAGTAAGAAAGGAACCGCTGGTGAAATCACCATCCCAGATCTTAAGCAGTACTACAAAGCAATGGTGATTAAAAAAAAACAACAACAACAACAACAACAACTGCATGGTATTGGTACAGTAACAGGTAGGTAGATCAATGTAATAGAATTGAAGACCCAGAAATGAACAGACAAACCTATGGCCCCTGGATCTTTCACAAAGGAGCTAAAACCATCCAGTGGAAAAAAGACCACATTTTTAAAAAATGGTGCTAGTTCAACTGGCAGTTAGCATGTGGAAGAATGCAAATTGATCCATTCCTATCTCCTTGTCCAAAGCTCAAGTCCAAGTGGATCAAGGACCTCCACATAAAACCAGATACACTGAAACTAATAGGAAAGAAAGTGGGGAAGAGCCTCAAGCACAGAGGCACAGGGGAAATTTTCCTGAAAAGAACACCAATATCTTATGCTCTAAGATCAAGAATCAATAAATGGGACCTCATAAAATTGCAAAGCTTCTGTAAGGCAAAAGACACTGTCAATAGGACAAAATGGCAACCAACCAATTGGGAAAAGATCTTTACCAATCCTATATCTGATAGAGGACTAATATTAAATATATATATATATATATATATATATATATATATATATATATATATAAAGAACTCAAGAATTTAGACTCCAGAGAACCAAATAACCCTACTAAAAATGGGGTACAGAGCTAAACAAAGAATTCTCAACTGAAGAATACCGAACAGCTGAGAAGCACCTAAAGAAATGTTCAACACCCTTAATCATTAGGGAAATGAAAATCAAAACAACCCTGAAATTCCACCTCATACCAGTCAGAATGGCTAGAATAAAAAACTCAGGTGACAATTGATGCTGGAGAGGAGAAAGAGGAACACTCCTTCATTGCTTGTGGGACTGCAAGCTGGTACAACTTGGAAATCGGTTTGGTGATTCTTCTGGAAATTGGACATAGTTCTACCAGAGGACCCAGCTATACCACCATTAGATGCTCCAACATGTACTAAGTACACATGATACACTATGTTCATAGCAGCCTTATTTATAATAGCCAGAAACTGGAAACAACCCAGATGTCCCTCAACAGAGGAATGAATGCAGAAAATGTGGTATACCTACACAATAGATACTTCTCAGGTATTAAAAACAATGAATTTATGAAATTCTTGGGGAAATTGATGGACCTGGAGAATATAATCCTGAGTGAGATAACCCAATCACAAAAGAACACACATGGTATGCATTTTCTGATAAGTGGATATTAGCCCAGAAGATCAGAATACACAAAGTACAAACCACAAACCTTAAAAAACTCAAGGAGAAGGAAGACAAAAGTGTGGATACTTCATTCCATCTTAAAAGGGGG
>JADRCC010152594.1:0-12153 GCA_019843855.1 Hylomyscus alleni
TTTTGAGGTATGATTTTACATCCAAATCTTCCCTTTCCAGTGTTTTGGGATATCCAGGACTTGCTGTGGTGGGAGTACTAGGTTCTGATGAAGCCAAGTAGTCTTGGATTCTGTTGGTAGGATTCTTGCGTTTGCCTTTCACCATGTTGATCTCTGGTGTTAGGTGTTCTTGGTGTCTCTGATTAGAGCTTGTTCCTCTTGTGGGTCTCAGTCCCTGGGTTAAGGCACTCCCTGGAGGCGGGCTCTCTACTTGCAGGGAAGGGGCAGAGAAGGTCTCTGGTCCACTGCTGTCTCTCAGAGGCTGAGAGTATCCTGTCCCTGTCGCCCTGCGACTCTCCTGCAACTCTTGAGGCCTTTGCCTCCTGGATGGTCCAGCCTTAGAAAGTCACCGGAGACAAACTGCCGGATCTCACCTGAGTTCCTGGGTTAAAGCGGGCCCTGGAGGCGGGCTCTCTACTTGCAGGGAAGGGCAGAGAAGGTCTCTGGTGCACCGCTGTCTCTCAGAGGCTGAGCGTATCCTGTCCCTGCCGCCCTATGACTCTCCTGCAACTCTTGAGGCCTGTGCCTCCCGGATGGTCCGGCCTTAGAAAGTCACTGGAGACAAACTGCTGGATCTCACCTGAGTTCCTGGGTTAAAGTGGGCCCTGGAGGCGGGCTCTCTACTTGCAGGGAAGAGGCAGAGAAGGTCTCTGGTCCACCGCTGTCTCTTAGAGGCTGAGAGTATCCTGTCCCTGCCGCCCTGCGACTCCCAAATACTATCTTTCAAGGGAACATTTACTTCTTCCTAGACAGTACTTTCTAAGGGATCTGTCATTTCTAAGAGGGTCATTATGCTATGAATCCACAAACCCACCAATGAAGTCAGAGCTCTTGTGAACCAGTAACTCCTGAAGAACCCCATCACCATTAGTGGGCACAATGTTCCCAACATAGGAGTTTTGTTTTCATTGGTTATTTTATTTATTTACAATTCAAATGTTATTCTTCTTCCCAGTTTCTCCTCCACAAGCCCCTTATCTCCTCCTCCCTTCCCCCTGCCTCTAAGATGGTGCTCCCCCTCCTGCCCACCCACTCTTGCCTCAGAGGCCTAGCGTTCCCCTATCCTGTGTCATCAAGCCTCCACAGGACCAAGGGGCTACCCTCCCAATGATGCCAGATAAGGCATTCCTCTGCTACATATCCAGCTGGAGCCATGGGTATCCCCTATGTACTCATTGATTGGTGGTGGTTTAGTCCCTGGGAGCTTGGGGGGGCGGGTCTGGTTGGTTGATATTGTTGCTCTTGCTATGAGGTTAGGTTCTTATCTTTTTCTTCCTCATCAGAAGGTGAATGCCTTGTTCTAGCACAGCATTCTGTCATGCAGTGTTGCTTGGGTTCAATCAATCATGATCTGAAGCCTGCAAACCTGCAAGTTGAGGAAATATTTTGTCTTTATAAGAAGTTGCTCAGGTGGAGGGGGTTGTCCCGAAAGTTGTTGTCTGACTAAGGAATCCATGCCCCAACAGGGCTGGCCTCAGTGGGCAAGGATGCACCTAACTCTACAGAGACCTGATGCGCCAGGGTGGAAGGGATACTCAGGGGGCCCCACCCTCTCAGAGGAAAAGGAGAGGGGTGATTGGGGAAGAGACTCTGTGAGGGAAAGAATGGGAAGAGGCAGTGTTTGGGATATAAAAAGAAGTTGCTCATCTAAACTAATTTGTATATTTTCTATAATTTGTATATTTGTATGGTAAAAAATGTTGACTAATATAGCATTTCTTTATACCTGGGCACAAAAGTTTAGGCTATCTATCTGCTAGATATCTTCTGGCATTGTTGGAAGAAAAAGTATATTTTTTTCTGCAGTGGAGTAGTTACTACCTAAAAATAATTGTCTTGGCAAGCTGTTCATTTTCTAGTTTTTACACAGAATTATAAAATACTGTACTTGAGATTGTTTTCTTACACATCAATGGGTATTTCTGGATTGCTTGCCAGCTTCTTCTATATTCATCCATTGTGGGTGTGTAGGGGAGGTTGGTTTGGGACTAGAACCTAGGACATCACTATATTAGTCAAGGTATCCTCACTGAGTCTATCCTTACCCCAGCTCTCATACCTATCTTTTCCTTAGTTTATCCATAATGCCAGCATTTTACATTTTCCCTAAATGTTACTAGTCAGGTAGGATCCAGAGGTCTCCAAATGGACACTGGATAGTGTCATTGACCTTTGTTACCTACCATCACTGCATGGCAAAACCCTACTGATAAAGACAGAACATACATTGGTTGCAGAATGTAAATAAATCAATCTCAAACTGACAAGGAAACTTCCTTCCTTCCTGCTGGCCAGCTTTCATAGCACAGAAGACTTCTGCATGATGTGGACAGATACACTGTCTTTTCTCATGTGTCTATACCTCTTCTATTTAGATATAGGCAGTGCATAGTGACTTTCTTCCTCTATATTTTCCCTTTCTGCTCTTTTACTAATTATTTTATTTATTTACATTTTAAATGTTGTCCCCAAACCCAGACCCTTGTCCATGAGCCCCTCCAACCTTCCCTTTACCTCTATCAGGGTGCTCTCCCACCCACCCTCTCCCATCTAACCTCTTTAGTATCCCCCTTCTCTGGGGCATCAAGCCTCCACAGGACCAAGCCTATCCCCTCCCACTGAGGCCAGACAAGGCAGTTCTTTGGTACATATATAGCCAGGGCCAGTCCATGTATGCTCTTTGATTGATGACTTACTCCCTGAGAGCTCTGAAAAGTCCAATTAGTTGATATTGTTGTTCTTCCTATGGGGTTGCAATCCCCTTCAGCTCCTTTACTCCTTCCCCTAACTCTTTCATAAGGGTCCCCGGGCTCAGGTCAATGATTGGCTGGAAATATCTGCATCTGTCTTAGTCAGCTGCTGGCAGAGCCTCTCAGAGGACAGTCATGCCAGGATTGTGTTTGCAAGCACATCTTGGCATCAGCAATAGTGTCAGGGTTTTGTGTCTCCACATGAGATGGATCCCAAGGTTGGGCAGTTTCTGGATGACCTTTCCTTAAGTCTCTGCTCCACTTTTTTTTGTCCCTGCATTTCTTTTAGACAGGAATTTTGGATTGATATTTTTGTGGTGAGTGGGGCGTCCCATCCCTTAACTGGGGGCAGTGCCTATCCAGTGAATATGGTCTCTACAGCTTCTATATCCCCTTTTTTGGGTATTTCAACTGAAGTTCTCCTTGTTGTGTCCTGGGAACCTTTTGAGTCCTTGGCATCTGGGACCCTCTAGTGGCTTCTACTGTTCCCCCTCCTCCACTGCAACACAGGAATTTTTAAAGCAGTGGTTCTCAACCTTTAAGAGTCAAATGACTCTTTACTGGGGTCGCATATCAGATATCCTGTGTATAAGATATTTACATTATGATTCATAACAGTAGCAAAATTACAGTTATATGAAGTAACAACTAATTAATTTTATGGTAGGGGGGTCACCACAATGTGAGGAACGATATTAAAGCATAAGGAAGGTTGACAACCACTGTTTTAAAGGGAATATTTAAGATTCAATGTAACAATAAGACTATGTCTAAACCATTTGATGTTTTCATCACTTAGTTGAATGCAGTGCATCCATCCTTTGTTTTTTCTTCCCTTGGATGAAGAGAAGAGTGTCACTTTGACATCTTTCTTCCTTCTGTTGGAGGGATCTGTGTCCCCTCCCCACAATCAGTAGTCCTTTTGTGTAGCATCTTTGATCCTAAGTAATCTAAAGGCCAGATAGAGAAGTATGTAGCTGATGATCATGGTCCATAATGCCTTATGTGCTTGGCTCTTTAGTATGTACCAAATCATATATGTAATTGCTAAAGATATATTCTTTATAAATTATAACATCCAGGAAAAAATGTTTGTATAATAGCTGTATTTAAACAAACAAAGAAACAAACTTGGCTAGTCAAGAGATGATAAATTTAAGACCTTAAAAATCTTGAACAGCCAATTAAGCCTTATTATTGCAGGTATTTTCTGTTCTAGATTAAACTTTGGCACTATCAGCTGCAGGAAGCTCTTGTTGTTTTATGCTATTTCTCAACCTCAGACCAAAATGTAACACACTATTTGAGAGAGGAATTAGAAGGGGAAAATGAAACCACAAATGCTAATTTTCATTAAGAAAATTAGTTGGCACTTTTAGTTTTGAGGAAGTATTGTTTGAATTTTCGCAGGTTATGAAGCAAAGCATGAGCAGCAGTAGTAGCAGCAGCAACAGAAGTAGCACAGCAGCCGAGGCAGCAGCAGCAGCAGCAGTGGCATAAGCTGCTTGGATGATTATCTCAATGCTGACCTGTAAGCAGATACCTCTAGGGTGAAATGCAATTGAGTCTCTGTTAACTCCAGACTGAAGTGACACCACAGCAGTCTCCGTTATCAGACTCAGAGCACATTGAGTTAAGTAGGAAGGCACATGGTGGGTAATAGTTTTGTGGTGCAGATGACTATCAGTAAGAGACTAAGCTGCAAATTACTTCCCTAGGGCTGCTGAGGATGGGAAATTCAGTGAAAGTTGAGGTTGAGCTGCAAGGTTTGGTTTTCCATCTGCTGTAAATGGTCTTGCTCTGTAGGTTAAAGGCAGCTATAGGAGTTGTGAATATATGCTACTTGTGGCTACTGTCCTTGATTAACTACAATGTGTAGCTGGCTTGATGAGCCTGAAAACTACCATTGAGGGCCGGAGGAGTAGTACAGAATGGCAAAGCCAGAGATGCTCTGAGTTTTCTGTGACCGTGTGGTAACTGAGTGAGGGACCTTAGCTGTAAAATGCTACAGACAGTATATAGAGTGTATTTGGAACCACTATTTTCTTAGCTATGTCCCAATATCACATCTTTGACAGGGAAGAATTACAACTGCAAAAAACCAAAACAAACAAAACTAAAGCACACACACACACACACACACACACACACACACACACACACAAACACGCCTACCTTTCTACAGTGTAGGGTCTACATTTACCTCTTTTAAGTCTGTGTTAATCTTAATTTATGTATGCATGCATGTGCCCTCAACTTTGCCATGGAAAATGGATCTAGCTTTTTTCTTCCTGGATTATTCCACCTACCCGTGCTTCTGTAACTGCATGTGTAAAATGGCCCTAATGTAGTTTTTATAGAACCAAGTAAGATAATAACTACAAATGTGCACCACTGACAAAGCGTTCAATGCATTCTAGATTTTCTTACTAGTTTAGCTGTTGGTATTATTTGAAGTGTCAGAAGAGTAAGCATATGCACATATATAACACAGAGCTTAGAATTAGAGCCCAGATCACCTTTTGATTCTCCAAGTTAAGCCTCTTTGAGAAAAGTTCCTGTTTGATTATGCACAGGTGCAGTTTCCTCGGGTTTTTAATTATGCTGCCTTATGTAGCTCCCCAGAAGCTCTTCAAGTGGAGATTTTTATTTCCCCCTTCACTTGCTCTGTAAATAAGAAGCAACTGCCAGGAAAGAATAGATGTTTGTAAATATTAACTCTGGAAAGTATGGTTTTCACTACATAAAAAGATTGGTTTTCTGTGCAGCCTCGGTACCCTGTTGCTGTGAGTGCAAAGATGCGTGTATTTGGCTCCATCAAAAATATTATATTATGTAGTGTGTTCTAAAAACAAAACAAACAACATAGCTACCATGTACTGAGTGGCTGCCATCTGTAGGGATCTCTGCAAACAGTTTACATAGCTCATCTCCCAAATCTCACAAAATCTCTATGAAGTAGTTGATATCATCCTCACTTTGGTGATGAAGCAATAGACGCTCAGAGAAATGAAGGCACTTATCAGGGTTATGAGGCTCACTGTTTTGATAATACATGAATTAGATCGCCATGCCACACTGCAGTTCTCTCTGCTTGTATGGTGCCCTTGGACTCTCTTTCTATTGAAGACATTAATTGGTTTTCTTTTTTGCCTTCGGTTGCTTTGGTGAAACTTTTCATCTGCAAGTATTAATATCACAGTTAAATGATGTTTACTCATCCACTAAGACTGTCCCTGTAATGGGAGGGAATACAGTCTCAGTTAACCTTTGATTAAACATCATTCCAAGTCACTGGAATTAACAAAGATGTGATGTTTCCTGTCCCTACTCTGTGAATCAACAGGCTGATATCCCCTGTGCTCAGAGGATAGCTGTAATGATGAGGTGTGGTGGGAGCGGAAGGGGATGTAATCTAACCTGAGTTTCCCACAAGTAGAAGAAAACCTATTGACTTCTCTAAGGATTCTCATCTCTAAACATTCTTGCTCTTATATTTTGAGAGTTAAGTATTTTGCATATGTTTTGATAATACATATGGTGTTTATGAGTATGTTTGTTTGTATTTGCATGTGCATGCATGAAGCATGGTGTCTCACGGAACCTGGAGCTCACCAGTTCAGGAAGTCTGGTTTACCATTTTGCTCTAGGGTTTGCTTCCTGTGCATTAGCCACTCCTACATGGCTTTTTGTATGTGTTCTAAAAATATATAACCAAGTCTTGATGCTTAGACAAGCAAGTGCTTTACCCTCTCAATCACCCTCAAGCACTGCTCTTCCCTTACAACTAGGAAAAAAGGTCTGGAGATGGCTGTTCATCAAGTCTGTGATTAAATGAGGGATTGCTATTCAGTTATCTAATTTCCCCCTGAATTTTGCAGAGTAGCAGAATAGCACAGTAGTTTTTCACAAGACATTTACATGGTTTAATAGTCAACATTTCATTCATTCATTCATTCATTCATTCATTCATTCATTCATTCATTGCTAAAAATGGAAGCCAAGCACTTACATATGCCAAGGAAGTACTATATCATTAAGTTTCATTCTGAATCCTTAACATTTTTACTGAAAATTAAAACCATGTTCACAGAAAATCTATTTCCATTCTTTCACTTTTACTCTTTCTTCCGGCCTCCATAAGCAGCCTTTTTTGTATTCCCTCAGTGCTGGTCTTATGTGTACTATGTAAGCACTCTCCTAGTTTTGAATTTTTTGAAACAGGTTCTCACTATATAGCTGTCTCACCATAAATTTAGTATTTTCCTGCTTCAGCCACCAAAGACTGTAATATAAGCCACCCCTGAGATAGAAGCTGTCATGTGAGAACTTCAGTTCCGTTCTCTGTCTCAGCCTTCTCCAGGCCTACTTTAGCTACAGTGAAGCCTGCCTTGAAACAAGAAAAGCTTGTTCAGATTTGCCTTATGGATATTTAACCTTTGGTTTAGAGCAGTGGATTCCTGATATTACGACCCTTTAATACAGTTCTTCCTGTTGTGGTGACCCCCCAACCATAAAATTATTTCCATTGCTACTTCATAACTGCAAATTTGCTACTGCAATGAATCGTAATGTAAAGATCTGATATGCAAGATGTCTATGACCCCCAAAGGAGTCATGACCACAGGTTGAGAACCACTGGTTTAGAGCAAAGCTGCTTCAATAAATGTACAAATTATACCAAATTGTATCAGAAATAAGAAATAAACCTCTCTTGTATTAAATTACTGAATTCTGGGATTGTTTGCTACAATATATCCTATTTTCCTTGGTGGTAAATACAAGAGAAAAAACCCTAAGAGTTAAGTTCAGCAATTTGCTTAATCAGTGTTGCTAGACATTGTCAAACATGGCATTTTCTAGCAAGGTTTATCCAAATCCAAAGGTCATGTTTTCTCATTACATCACAATCAACTCTAGCATCACTTTTTCTATCAAAGAGATATTAGCCAAGAGAGGTTGAATGGTGTGCTCAAGGATATACCCCTAGTTAGAAAGAACTGACAATATTGTTCAAAGGGTTTGCTCCATCATAGTCAAGGGAAAATGTTTTTTGAAACACTAAGTTTGATCATATTGGTATGAGTGGGATGCAAGACTGAAAGTAAACTATAACCTATATCATCTCTCATTTGAAACTCAGGTTGCATTTGAAAACACTTACTTAATTTAAAAAAGAAATAAGTTGAAACTAGCAATTAATATGCCAATCTACCCATTAATTATATTTTTCATTAAATGATTTCCCATCCACCCTCTAGCTGCCTCTATGAAGGTGCTCCCCCACCCATCTACCCAACCACCACCCTGACATTCCCTTACGCTGGGGTATGGAACACCTTTAGGCCCAAAGGCCTCTCCTCTCACTGATGTCTAATAAGGCCATCCTCTGGCACATATGCAGCCAGCACCATCGTTCCCTCCACGGGTATTGTTTGGTTGGTGGTCCAGTCCCCTGGAGCTCCAGGGGCTTTGGCCTGTTGACACTTTTGCTACCTCCATGGGGCTCAAAACACCCTCAGCTCCTTTAGTCTCTTCTCCAGTTCCTCCATCAGGGACCCCCATGCTCAGACTAATGGTTGGTTGCAAGCATCTGACTGGATTTCTCAGGCTCTGACAGAGACTTTCAGGAGATAGCTATATCAGATTTCCAACAGCAAGCACTTCCCAGCATCCATAATAGCATCCATGTTGGTGGATGTATATGGGATGAATCCCCAGGTGGGGCAGTCACTGGATGGCCTTTCCTTCAGTATCTGCTCCACACTTTGTCTCAATATTTCGTCTTGTGAGTATTTTGTTCATCCTTCTAAGAAACACTGAAGCATCCACATTTTGGTCTTCATTCTTCATAGGCTTCATATTGAATTGAATTGAATTGAATCTTGGGTATTCCGAAATTTGAGGCTTATAATCACTTATCAGTGAGTACATACCATGAATGCTCTTTTGTGACTGAGTTACCTCACTCAGGATGATATTCTCAAGTTCCATCCATTTGCCTGTAAGTTTCATGAAGTCATTGTTTTTAATAGCTGAGTAGAACTCCATTATGTAAATGTACCATATTTCTGTATCCATTAATATTTTGAGGGATATCTGGATTGTTTCCAGCTTCTGGATATTGTAAATATGGCAGCTATGAACATACTGGATCATGTGTCCTTATTACATGTTGGAGCATTGTACTGGCTGGTTTTGTGTGTCAACTTGACACAGGCTGGAGTTATCACAGAGAAGGGAGCTTCAGTTGGGGCAGTGCCTCCATGAGACCCAGCTGTGGGGCATTTTCTCAATAAGTGATCAAGGGGGAGGGCCCCTTGTGGGTGGTGCCATTCCTGGGCTAGAAGTCTTGGGTTCTATAAGAGAACAAGCTGAGCAAGCCAGGGCAAGCAAGCCAGTAAGGAACCTCTCTCCATGGCCTCTGCATCAGCTCCTGCTTTCTGATCTGCTTGAGTTCCAGTCCTGACTTCCTCTGGTGATCAATAGCAATGTGGAAGTGTAAGTTGAATAAACCCTTTCCTCCCCAACTTGCTTCTTGGTCATGATGTTTGTGCAGGAATAGAAATGCTGACTAAGACAAGCATCTTCTGGTATATGCCCAGGAGTGGTATAACTGGGTCTTCATGTAGTACTATATCCAATTTTCTGAGGAACCGTCAGACTGATTTCCAGAGGGGTTGTAACAGGTTCCAATCCCACCAGCAATAGAGGAGTGTTATTCTTTCTCCACATCCTCACCAGCATATTTTGTCAATGAGTTTTTTTTTTATCTTTGCCACTCTGACTGGTGTGAGGTGAATCTCAGGGTTGTTTTGATTTGCATGTCCCTGACGACTAAGGATGTTGAACATTTCTTTAGGTGCTTCTCAGCTATTTGAGTTTCCTCAGTGAAGAATTCTCTGTTTAGCTCTCTTCCTCATTTACTAAAAGGGTTGTATGGTTCTCTGGAGTCTAACTTCTTGAGTTCTTTGTATATATTAGATATTTGCCCTCTATCGGATGTAGGATTGGTAAAGATCTTTTCCCAATCTGTTGATAGCCATTTTGTCCTATTGACAGTTTCCTTTACCTTATAGAAGCTTTGCAATTTTATGAGGTCCCATTTGTCAATTCTTTGTGTGTGTGTGTGTGTGTGTGTGTGTGTGTGTGTGTGTGCGATTTTATTTTATTTTTTATTAGATGTTTTCTTTATTTACAATATGTCCTTTCCCAGGTTCCCATCCAAAAGAAAAAAGAAAAAAACTAAAACAAACCCCTGTTCCTTCCCCACTCCCCCTGCTCACTATCCCACCCCCTCCTGCTTACTGGCCCTGGCACCCCCCTACACTGGGGCATAGAACCTTCACAGGGCCAAGGGCCTCTCCTCCTACTGATGATGGACTTGGCCATCCTTTGCTATTCACATGCTGCTGGAGCCATGAGTTCCCCCCATGTGTACTCTTTGGTTGGAGTTTTAGACCTTGGGAGCTCTGAGGGTACTAGTTAGTTCGTATTGTTGTTCATCCAAGGGGCTGCAAACCCTTCAGCTCCTTGGGTCCTTTCTCTAACTCCTTCATTGGGGACCCTGTACTCAGTCCAATGGATGACTGTGAGCCTCTATTTCTGTTTTAGTCAGGTACTGTCAGAGCCTCTCAGGAGACAGCTATATCAGGCTCCTGTCATCCAGCACTTGCTGGCATCCACAATCAAAAACTCAGGTGACAGCAGATGCTGGCAAGGTTGTGGAGAAAGAGGAACACTTCTTCATTGTTGGTTAGTATTGCAAGCTGGTACAACCACTCTGGAAATCAGTTTGGTGGTTCCTCTGGAAATTGGACATAGTACTACCAGAGGACCCAGCTATACCCCTCCTGGGCATATAACCAGAAGATGCTCCAACATGTAATAAGGACACATGCTCCTCCATGTTCATAGCAGTCTTATTTATAATAGCCAGAAACTGAAAACAGCCCAGATGTCCCTCAACAGAGGAATGGATTCAGAAAATGTGGTACATCTACACAATGCAGTACTATTCAGCCATTAAAAACAATGAATTTATGAAATTCTTGGGGAAGTGGATGGATCTGGAGAATATCATCCTGAGTGAGGTAACCCAATCACAAAAGAACACACTGGCATGCACTCTCTGATAAGTGGATATTAGCCCAGAAGATAGAAATACACAAAGTACAAACCACAAACCATAAGAAACTCAAAAAGAAGGAAGACCAAAGAGTGTATATTTCGATCCTTCTTAAAAGTGGGAACAAAATACCCATGGAAGGAGTTTTAGGGACTAACTATGGTGCAGAGACTAAAGGAAGGACAATTCAGTGACTGCTCCACCTGGGAATCATTCTCATATTCAATCATTTGTCAATTCTTGATCTTAGAGTATAAGCCATTGGTGTTCTGTCAGGCATTGTGACAATGTGTTCGAGACTTTTCCACACTTTCTCTTCTATTAGATTAAGTCTACCTGGTTTTATGTGAAGGTCCTTGATCCATTTGGACTTGAGCTTTGTACATGGAGATAAGAATGGATTGATTTGCATTCTTCTACATGTTGACTGCCAGTTAAACTAACATCATTTGTCGAAAATGCTATCTTTTTTCCACTGCATGGTTTTAGATACTTTGTCAAAAATAAAGTGACCACATAGGTGTGTGGGTTCATTTCTGAGTCTTCAGTTTTCTCCCATTTACCTACCTGACTGTCACTGTACTAATCCCATGCATTTTTTATCACTATTTCTCTGTAGTACAGCTTGAGGTCAGGGATGGGATTCCCCTGAAGTTCTTTTATTGTTGAGAATAGTTTCTGCAATCCTGGGACTTTTGTTACTCCAAATGAATTTGAGAATTGCTCTTTCTAACTCTATGAACAATTGAGTTAGAATTTTGATGGGAATTGCATTGAATCTGTATATTGCTTTTGGTAAGATGGCCATTTTTACTGTATTAATCCTGCCAATCCATGAGCATGGGAGATCTTTCCATCTTCTGAGATCTTCTTCGATTTCCTTCTTCAGAGACTTGAAGTTCTTGTTAAACAGATCTTTTACTTGCTTAATTAGAGTCACACCAAGGTATTTTATATTGTTCGTGACTATTGCGAAAGATGTTGTTTCCTTAATTTTTTTTCTCAGCCTGTCTATCCTTTGTGTATTGTAAGGCTACTGATTTCCTTGAGTTAATTTTATATCTGCCCACTTTCCTGAAGTTGTTTATCATCTGTTGGGGTTCTTTGGTGGGATTTTTGGCATCACTTATTACACTATCATATCATTTCTTCCCCTTCTTCCATATACTCACACAGCAAAGTTGTAAGTCTATAATATAAACCCCAGAATTGATAGCTAAAGGAACAGCTTTTTTT
>JADRCC010152601.1:0-12549 GCA_019843855.1 Hylomyscus alleni
TTTTTTTGGTTTTTCGAGACAGGGTTTCTCTTATAGTCCTGACTGTCCTGGACTTACTCTGTAGACCAGGCTAGCCTCGAACTCTGAAACTTGCCTGACTCTGCCTCCCAAGTGCTGGGATTAAAGGCGTGTGCCACCACCACATACTTGGTAACTTTTAAAGCCTGAACAATTTCACATAAATTCCAGATAGTCGACTTAGTCTCTCCACATAGTTGGTCTCAAACTCAGTTTCCTGTCTCAGCCACCCCAGATGCCATGACCCAGCTAGAACCCAGCCCTTTAGACAGATGTGCTCGTTCTGATTGGCCACAGGTCCTATATCCCTATATTGTTCCAAACTGAGCTCTGTAGGCATTTGAGTCTGACTGTCTCAAGGTCTGATGGGATGGTTAATCTTGTTTGGCAACTTGATAGTTTTTAAAAATCACCATGTAACCAAGCCTATGGTCATGTCTGTGAGGAAATTTCTAGATCAGATTAATGGAGGGGGGAAGACTCACCCCAAATGTGCATCATCATCCCTTGGGCTGCTGGTTCCTGACCTAACAAATAGGAAGCAAGCTGAGTGTCATCATTCTCTCTCTGCAACCTAAATGCAGATGCAATGTGCCCAGATGCTACAAGATTCTCTGCGTGATGGACTGTACCCTCAAACTGTGAGCCAAAAAAAGCCCTTGCTTCCTTCAGTTGCTTTGGTCAGTGTGATGATTTCAATGAGAACGTCCCACATAGGTTTAAGAATCTGAACAATTGGTCCCTCGTTGGTGAGGCTGTTGGGAAGCTTGGGAGGTATAGACTTGCTGGAGGATATATATATGAAGGGCAGGATTTGAGGGTTTAAAGGCTTATGCCATCTCCAGTTGTTCTCTCTGCTTCATGCTTACTTTTAATAATGTAAGTGACATCATTTCCTGCTTCAGCTGCCCTACCTCTAGCATAGACTCTTATTCCTCCAACCGGACTATAATCCTAAACAAGCCCTTTCTTCTATGAATTGTCTTGATCACAGTGTTTTAATCACCATAATAGAAAGATAACTAATACAGCCATGCATTTTTGTCACAGCACAAATAGAAAAGGAATCTATTTGGGGTACATTTTTATATAAAAATACACCACTGAAGCTAGTACTGTTGTCTCCTTGGAGATGATAAAACTCAGGAACAGAGGAGAAGGTCAACCTGCCCCCGTACCAGAAAGGAGCAGAGTCAGAGCGCAGATGACTAAGCATCATGGGATGCTTACCAAACACCCTAGTTGCTTAAAGTCTCAGTATGTACACCTGCGTCATCCATCAGGCTGGGCGGTCCTGTGCAGATCCGTGTGCACGGCACCTGGCTGTCCACCTACCACCTAGAAATGCTCAGAAGCTGGCTGGCTGGTTGTTAGCTGCAGAGATGAGCAGAGCAGAGTTATCCAAAACTGTTGCTGGTCTTGACCTTGGGTTGAGGGACAGCAGTAGGGGTAGAAAGAACTGTTCCTCGACGGCCCTACCCACAAGTCCCACACGCTGGAGTGGAGCCAGGCAGTCTCACAGACAACAGGCAGGGTGAGAATGTGAGACACAGCCAAGGTTTCAGTTTCCCTGATAGGATCTCCTAAGCTTTTTAGGTGCACCTCGATTTCAGAATCTTTATTTGGCTTCCAAACGACAAGTTATCTCTTGTATGGAAAACTGCATGAGTTGTATCTGTTTATCTAGCTCAATCTCTGGAAGGTATGTTTATAACTTTATGGGAATGTCCTACAAGGCTGTTAAACACCATCTGTTCTTGTCAGAACCCTTTCAGAGATCAAGGGTTTCTAAGTTTTGTGGTGGGTTTTTTTTTTTTTTTTTTTTTGCTTGTTGTTTATTTTGTTGTTTTATTTCTAACAAACATCTAGGGAGATACCTTTTTAATATACTAAATTATTTGTTCGTTGATTTGCATTCATTTTCCTGTGAATGAGAATGTCCAGTTCTCACCTTGGCTTTGGAGTGGACGTGGGGGAAGAGGACAAGAGGTGGAGACTGTGGTCGCCATGGCTGGTAAGTTTTCAGTGTGCAAAGCTGACAGGAATGGGGGAGGGACAAGCACCTGAATCCCCTAGCACCAAGGGACTTTGTCTCTGAGCCCCAGTGTACTGCATAGGAAACAGAATCTGCAGGACGTACCTGGGTACCACAAGAAGAGGCTTACTCCATACTGCTCTCTCTGAATGGGGCACCTTTCAACGAGCTTTAGGGACACTTTGACCTGTGACAGACTTAAGTGTGTTACACAGAAAATGGTTTCCCCGTGGAGGCTTCCGCTATCCCTTTGGGTACTTCAGTCTTCTTACCCTGTTAGCAGGCATTTTATTTTAATAAATAAAACTTCCTTAGCAACATCATGTTATAGAAAAATACTGAATGGAAAATACCAACGGTCAGCAGGTACCCCTTCAGAGAGACCCTGATCCCCTCTGATTTTAATCAGTACGGAGCATTTGTAACGGTTAATAAGCCAACTCTGACACACATTATTAATAAAAATCCAGTTTATATCACGATTTATTCTCTGTGTTTTGCAGTATACAAACTTTTAAAAAGGTGTGTGGATGGCTGGGTCGCAGTGGTAGTGAATTGGTCTTAATTCCCAGAACTCCAGAGGCAAAGACAGGGGGATCTCTGGGAGTTTGAAGCCAGCCTGGTCTAAAGAGTGAGTTCCAAGGCAGCTAACTTAGACAGAGAAAGGTTAGACAAAAAATTCAAGAAGATATGTGCATGGAATATTTATATGTGTACACAAATATGCACCATATGCATACCTATCGTGGTGAGTCACCATGAGTGTGGTGGGAATCAAGCTTCGGTCCTCTGTGAGAGTGACACACTCTCTTAACCGCTGAGCCATCTCTGCGGCCCCAGCAACATACAAACTCTTTAACTTTCTAATTACATTTTTGCTTACTTATTGTGAAAGAAAGATGAGCATGCACCAGGTAGTCAGGGTACAGAAGTCAGCCAGGCTTGGCGCCAAGCCCGTTTATCCAAATGAGCCTTGAGCACACTGTATGAAATCAAAGATGACCTTGAACCTTTGATCTTCTTGCCTCCACCTCCCGGTGCTGGGATTACAGGCACTCAGAACCACACCCGGTTTCTCCCGTGCTAGGGATGAATAGAACCCTGGGCTTTGTGTGTGTGCACGGCAAGCTTTCTACCTAGTAAACTCCATTCCCCAGGGCCTTATTTAGTTTCCAAGTCAATTCCCCTGTTGGTTCCCAGCTCCCTGGGCAGAGCCAGAGTATCCTCTTTGGGGTCTCTTATAACCTCTTCCTGAGCCGGACAGGAAAAGGCTACTTAAATCAGGGCTTTCCCAATGGTGCTCACTGCTAGAGAGGAGTGTCCAGGCTGTGGCAGCAGCAAGCGCTTGCTATCTCCATCCCTTTGAAGATGGGTGGCTGGGGAACCGTGCCAGCTCTGCACCCAGCCTCATTTTCCTCTTGGCTTAGTTTGAGCGCTTTTCCTCCCGTTTCTGCTTCCAGAGCCGGAGGCTGAATCTAGAAGCCTGACACTTGATTTTCTCGAGTATCGTTTTCTAATTTGCAATAGAAATGCAGCCGACCTAGCTCTCACCTTGACTTAGAGCCCTAATGTGGATGGAGCCATGTCAGCAGAGTCTTGAGAAAGCATGAGGTTGGTCACAACTCTTTTCAGTTACCTTCTCATTGGGGGCACATCAAGTCACAGAATCTGACTCGCACCCTTGCTAAACCCCTCCTGCAAAAAAACATACCCGAGCCATTATTGGCTACTAGAAACTCATGGCAGTTAGAAGCTGATCAGCGTAATAACAATGACGTCTGAAGACGCCATGCCTGGCTTGGCAAGCACTAAGTCCAGGAAAGGTGCCGGGGAGGTGACTCAGTCCGTAAATATTTGTCACACAAGCATGAGGACCTGAGTTTAATCCTTAGGACCCATTTAAAAAGTTAAGTGTAATATATACTTGCAGTCCCAACACTGGGGAGTCAGAAGCAGAATCTTCGTTTTTTGAGGACGGAAAGTTAGGTTTGAATATCCACTGCTTTGTACCACAGTTTTCTGTTTCTGCTTTGCAGTAGGGACAGTGAGTGAATATACCCACGTAAGCAGTCATAGGGATAAGAAGAAAATATGCAGAGTCTTTCTTGAAACACCCTAAATCACTGAAACATACAGTGTAGGCATGGCTTCCATCTTCAAAATTAAATTCAACAAGGAAGTGTATTAAGCTGGACTCTTTAAAAACTTTGGTAATAACAGCCCAGAGTTGTCTGAGCTGTTAAGAGAGCTTGCTGCTCCTGCAAAGGACAGAGTTTGGTTCCCACTTCCCAATTCAACGCACAAGTACCTGTAACTCTGTCTAACTCCAAGGGGTCTGACACTACAGTAGCTCACACTCACATGCACATGCATACATACATACATGCATGCATACATACAAATATAAATACATACAAACATGTAATCCAAAATACAAAGTAAGTCTTTTAAAAAGAAACAATAGTAATTAATTAATTAGAAAGCACAGCCTTGGGACTCAGGGGAAACAGAAAGTGAATACATTGTTTTTGCATATAGTTGTCGGGGCTATAGGAATAAAGAACAGGAGTCATCACTAAATGTTTACTGTTAGTGCTTTTTCTTCTTCTGAGACTGTTCTCAGTGGGGATGGGAGATTGCAAAGGAGCAGAAATGACACAGTATGTACAGCTGGGAGCAAAGTGACTCACATAAACCGAACTACTCTGATCTGTCCCACTTCAAAAACAATGCAGCAAACCGGACATGGTGCACAAACTTGCCGTCCTAGTACTTAGGAGACTGAAGTAGGAGGACATCCACAGTTTAGGTCCAGTCTTGGCTGCTTAGTCGTCTTTCAAGGGCACAACCACCCCCCCCAAAAAAAAAATAATATAGGAATACAGAGAAGAATCAGGAAAGACTTTCAAATAAGATCTTAAAAAGTAGAGATCCAGGTACATCACTGGCCCAGTTACTGATATATTAAAATAAATAAATACATAAATATAGATAGATAGATAGATAGATAGATAGATAGATAGATAGATAGATAGATAGATAGATAAAAATAAAATAAAGGGTAGAGGCTGGAGAGGTAGCTCAGTGGTTAAGAGTACGGGCTACTCTTCCTGAGAATCCAGGTTCAAACCCCACCACCCACATGACAGATCACAACTGTCTATAATGCCAGTTCTAGGGAATCTGACACCCTCTTCTGGCCTCTGGTGGCACTGCAAATGCATAGTACACAGACATATATGCAACCCAAACACCCATACACACAAAACAATAAAATAAAGCTAAATTAAAGAAGCAGAGTGGGACAGCTATCTACACATTGTCCCCACACAGGAGATAATCAACAAGAAAAATATAGATTAGATGTTAGAATGAATCGCTTGACCAAACAGGCTGTTAAATTCTAAAGAGGTTGACCCACAGATATTAGAGTCTTAGCCTCTGTCACTCTTAAAGATGGAGAATGAACAAGAAGATGCTCCTATCTGGAACAGTTTAAGCAATGACTACTTCAAAACACAGGGATGCAATGGGTGAGCTTTGTAACCTCATCTACAAGCCATTAGGTACCTATCTGTGGGCAGGGACTGGCTGTTCAGTAATCAATTGCTACCACACATCAGCAATTATGTCATGCTTCTCTGTGGAACTGCGTTCAAAGGTCTGAGTGGGTCTTCCAGCCCCATCATCACCAAAATGAGCATCTTCAGAAACCAAAGTCTTTGTTATCCCCAGCTTAATGTGCATCATGATGTCCTACAGATGTCAAAAAAAGTCATCCTCCATTGAAAGCAACAAGCAATGAAGAAACAAGCTGTCTGTCTTGGACTCTGTGTCTGGTAACATGGGCAGTCTAAGATTGTGGGTGCACACCATGCTCAGAGGCAGAAGATTTAGGTCCCAGCCTTATTGTCCCCAATCTTCTATGTGGCACCAGACAGACCTCACAACTTTTCTGATGCAATATCCTGCCTTTTGAAACTGTCTGCACGAAATGACTGAATGGTCAAACTAAGAGAGGCTGAGAAGAAGGCTCAGTTGGCAAAGTGCTTGTCATGCAAACAGAAGCATCTAGGTTCAGCCCTCAGGGCCCATGTAAAATAGATGAGTAGAGCACTTACAGTTGAAGTCCTGGTGCTGAAAAGGTATAGCAAGAGGATCCCTGGGGCTTTCTGGCCAAGGGACCCAACCTACTTGGTGAATTTCATCACAGTGAAAGACCCTGTCTCAAAAAAATAACCTAGGTAATACTGGAGGAATGATACCAGCCATTCTTCTCTAGCCCCTGAACACATGTACCCATACATGCACAGAGAGAGAGAGAGAGAGAAAGAGAGAGAGAGAGAGAGAGAGAGAGAGAGAGAGAGAGAGAGAGAGATCAACTAACACTCAGAATCCTAACAAAACTCTGAAACAGTGAATGTACCCATCACTGAAAAGATGTGTTCCTGCCAGGCAGTGGTGGTGCACACCTTTAACTCTATCACTTGGGAGACAGAAGCAGGCAGATTTCTGAATTCAAGACCAGCCTGGTCTACAGAGTGAGTTTCAGGACAGCCAGGGCTACACAGAGAAATTCTGTCTCAAAAACAAAACAAAACAAGACAAGACAGAAACAAAAAAAAAAACAAACAAAAAAAGTGTGTTCCTCCAAGGAAGGCTGAGATTAGAAGTTATTAATCTGGGCTGAACTAGACTGAATTGGTTGTTCAGCTATGGCTAGGAAAGAAAATGTCTAGAATTCTTAGTTTCACAAGGCAGCTAGCTTCCTTTGAGCTATGCAATTACTAAGGAACTAGGGTGGAGCAGAAGGCATGAGCCCTCTTCCAGCCTCACACACATCTTAGATGGAAATCTACTTGGACCTCACTTTGTGAAGCTAAATTCAGTTTTCTAGGGAACAGTTCTGTAATCCATTAGTGATGTCTGCCCTGAGTGCAAATACCAATCATAGAATCCGTGTCATGGATTTAGCATCCTTGCATTCCAGTTGAATCATAATTCAGACATTAATAATCAAATACCATAGCCTTTTAATGTTATATCCAGCTTGATGATTGAACCTGCTTTGTTTTTTTATTCCCCGTTTATCTCTTTCCTTTCCCTTCCCATCCATCCTTCTGCCTTTTCTTCTTTCTTTCCTCTCTTTCTTCCTTTCTTTTGTATTTTTATGTTTATCTATATATATATTTATATGTGTGTGCATATTTGTAAGCATCAGTCTTTTGCTTCCACCATGTGGATTCCAGGGATCAAAGTCTGGTCAACAGGTTCAGGCTTTGGCACCTTTGTCCAAAGAGATATCTTTTAAGCACCTATGTCTTAATGTTTTATTTGTTTTTGTTGTTATTGTTGTTTCTCTTATCTAGACTCACTTGAACTTTCTCCTAACTTTAATTTATACTATTGCCAAATTGCTTGATCTGTGCTGTCTTTGTGAGAACTGTTCTGTTGCCCCCTGTCTTTAGTATTTAACTCCCTTAATCGTAACCTCACCCTGGCATTTACATGGTATGAGATAACATTCACCCACCAAATCACATGTTAGTAATTAAAAAACTCTTGCATGAAATCCCAAGCCACAAGGCTGAGTCATATGACCAAAAGTAGCCAAGGTGTTATCAACGGACATGAGCTCTTTAGTCAGGGCTCTCAGGCTAGCCCTGCCTTAATTAGTTTTCAGTTGACATTGACAAAAGCATCTTAAGTGGAAAAGGACTTATGTTGGTGTACAACCCCAGAAAGATGTCCCATCGTTGCAGGGACGGCATGTGGGAACAGGAAAGTGACTGGTGGAATCTTTGCAGAGACGAAGGAAACAGGACTGAACAATACAGCCTCAAGGTCTGCCCCCAAATGACTGACTTCCTGTAGTAAGATCCCACTTCCTAAAGGTCTCACAGCCTTCCCAAACAGCAGGATGAGCTGTGAACAAAGTGTTCCAAGGTTTGAAACCATGGGGGACATTTTACATTTCAGTAGAGACTCCCCTTGGACCTGGAGTCTCCCTCCAGTCCTACTCCTACCTCAGCTTCTGGGAGATGTGAGAGGAGGGTTCCCTGTTTCTGGATATCAGCTCTCAACTCTGGGAGATAGGGTCCAGATCGATGTTTTGGAGAGCTGTCCTAGTTAGTCTCAACTTGACACAATCTAGAATCATCTAAAAAGGGAGTCTCCATTGTGGAATTTCCCAGAATCAGATTATCCTGAGACCCCGGGCTAGAAGGGATTGTCCTAACTGTTAGTTGATGGTAGGAGGCGCATCCTAAGGCAGATAGATGGTCAAAGCTCGGTAAGAAAGCAAGCTGAGCCTGTACCTGGGAGTGAGCCCACAAACAGAGTCCCTCTATGCTTTCTACTTCAAGTTCCTGCTCGAGGTCCTGCCATGACTTGCCTCAGTGGCAGAGTGTGGCCTGGAAGAGTAACCCAAATAAACCCTCTGCTTCCCAAAGCTGCCTTTGGTCAGCGCGTTTTATCACAGCAACTGAAAGGAGACCAGAGTGGGAGCTGAGGCCCAGCTCCTAGCCCTACTAAAGCTAGGCTACTCTTATGAAATGAGAATCCGGGGCCAAAGCACAACAGGCCTGAGCCTTGGGCCAGCATAACAGAGGTATGTTCTCATACCATAGCCGTCAGAAGGGCCTCCAATCCCTTTCCCATTCCCAGAGCAGCCACTTATCTCTGTATTAGTTACTTTCTTGTTGCTATAACAAAAAAAAAAGCCTGACAAAGACAACCTAAGGGGAAAAATGCCTGTCTTGGCTCACCGTTTGAAGATACAAAAAAATGCATCATGGTGGGCATGATGGCAGGAGCATGATGGGAAGACGCTATAGTAGAGCAGGGTGGATCTTCAAGAGATCCAGCAGGTTATGAACAAGCCCATGGCAACTTGGGTACTATGACCTGTTCCTGCTGAGTGTCCCTGTTCTCCCTCTAGCTGACGATGCCCTAGAAGGTCAGACATGGGGAAACCATCTTAGTAAAGCAAGAGTTTAGTAAGACCTGACTCGTTACAGGACCTCACAGCAGAAAGAGCAAACAGGCTGTGGCTACCAAGCCCAGCATGCCTATTTTTATAGACGAGCTGCTTAGACAGGTTGAGCAACTTTTCCATAGCCTCACAGTAGAGTCAAAATTTAGCACAACAAGGACAGTCAGATAATAGTTGTGGCCTCATGGCCTCTGGGGTCTCATGGGCTTCCATCCCTGAGGAAATCAGGCCCCAGGAACACATTTTTTCATATAGTTTTGTAAGCTTGGTTGTTCATGGCTCTGGCTTCATTTACTTTTTTGTAAAATTAATGTCTCCATAATGAAGCTCCCCCTCCTGAGGTTTCACAGAAGTCACTGAGAAATGGAGTGGAGTGAAAGTGGCTGCTAATTTTTTCTTTTTATTTACTTCTTTTTATTTAAAGAATGTGTGTGTGAGAGAGAGAGAGACAGGAAGAGAGAGAGAGAAAAAGAGAGGAGAGAGAGAGAGAGAACTAATGAGCATATCCTGTTTAGAGGCCATCACCTTACCTCCATTACATCTCAAGGGCCATCTCCAAGTTATTTCCAAGCTGAATTTCTTTTCTTCTTCGATGCCCCTCCCCAAGACCATGTCAAAGACTGGGCAAAGACTCTCCATATCCATTTAATAGGTGAACTTCTGAATCACCCCTCTGAGTTACTGACTCTATGCCACATGCTGACTTGGAATCAAGAGAGGAGAAGCTTGGAAAGAAAGGTTAGAGGTGGTAGAGGGGCAGGAGACGTACATACATGGACGAATCAGGATGCACATGCTCTTACCATGACACACTGTAGTATCACAGGCCCAAAACAATCAGACCCAACAACCATGGACACAGCTATAACACAAATAAACCTCTTATCTTCATAAGTAGATGGGCAGGGTCATCTCTTTTTTTTTTTTTTTAAAGTGTAGAATAGAGTTTATTTAGGGCATGGAGATGGGAGTTAAGAGGGTAGTAGAGGCAGAGAAAGGCAGAGAGAAGGAGAGAGCAGAGGAGTAGAGGCCAGCCATGGCCACGTGGAGAGAGCGGGGAAGGGAATGGGGAGAGAGGGGGAACAAGGAGGCAAGAGGCAAGAGAGAGGCAAGAGTAAGAGGGCAGGGTCATTTGATGCTAACAAAAAGTTTCTAACCTGCCTGCTAAAATAAATGCTGGCACTATGGCTATTATGTGTGCTAGCCATACACACATGTAGACGTATGTGCACACATGTAGAGGTCAGAGGACAACTGAAAATATCATCCTCAGTCCCTACCCACCTTTCTTTGAGACAGGAACTTTCACTTTGACCAGCAATTCAGTCAGCTGTCGAGGCTGGCTGGCCAACAAGCACCAGGGATCTGTTTCCATCGCCTCTGTAAAGAGGTTATGAGTACACACCACCACGCCCAGTTTTGTTCTGATTCCCCACCATGAGCTCTAGAGAACAACCTCAAGTCATTGTGCTTCATATGAGGTCTTCACCGACAGAGCCATGGTCCCAGCTCTGTATGGGTTTTTTTTTCCTATTAATGAGGAAAGCTCAATAGAGGTTGGATAACTTACCTTACCCATGATCTCACAATAGAGTCAGAATTGAAGTCCCAGCCACTGGCTCTAACGTCCATCCCTCCCCAGGCTTCCTGAAAACTCAGGACTTCAATCAGCAGGAGCCATTTAGAGAAAAGTTCTCCATGGCAGAGAAAAGAAAAAGTATCATCCAGAAAGATGATATTTCAAGGTCGAAGGTTAAAAACCAGGGGAGCCACCTTGACCATAGACCAAGTGCATACTCTGGAAGGAGACTACAGTCGCGAAGCTCCCAGGAGATTCCGTGCATCCAAGCGAACACGACATCACCCATTGTGCTTGTTTCCTGGAGTTGCCAGGACAGGTATGCACTTTGCCCAGTTCTGGGGGCTGGAGTGAGCATTTCAGCAGGACTGTGAACACTCTGAAGGTTGTAAGGTAAGATACTCCCTTACCCCTTCCGTTCCTGCTGGCTATGTACGTACGCGTCCCATGGCTGCCCCATCCTGATGTCAACCACCATCTTTCTCCTGCTCCTCTCTGGGTCAGACACTTAGAGCCTACACTAATCTACAATGATCTCTCAGAACTTCACAAACCCAGATATGATCTCATTCATAACTGACGGCGGGCCTTAGGATGTGCCTTTTGGGGAAGACAAAAGCCAACCTTTTCTTTATGCCACTTCAAAAAATATGCTAAGAGGCTGGTGGAAGGGCTCAGGATTAAACAAGTACTTTCTGCTCTTTCAGGGGTCTTGAGTTCAGTTCCCAGCACACACGTGGGTGGCTCACAACCATTTTACCTCCGTCTCCTGAGAATCTGATGGTCTCTTGTGGCCTCCGCAGGCGCTGTCATTCACATGTACATATCCACACATAGACACAAATGCACACACGTAATTAAAAATAAGACAAAGGTTCTTAAAGTTAAGTGAGAGCCTGCAGGTGTAGCTCAGTGGTAGGGTGCTTTCCTGGCATGTGCAAAGCCCTGGGATCCATCGCCAACATCACACAAAAAGTGTGGTGGCGCACAACTATGATTTCAGCACTTGGACATTAGAGATGAGAGGATCAGAAGTTCAAAGCCATCCTTAGAGACATAGCAAGTTCAACACAAACTTGGGCTATATGAAACCGTCTAAAAAAACAAAAGGTAAGCTCTCTTACTCCTGCTTCTCCTCCTTGCCTCTTGCCTCTTGTTCCCCCTCTCTCCCTATTTCCTTCCCCCTCTCTCTCCACATAGTCACAGCTGGCCTCTACTTCTCTATTCTCTCCTTCTCTCTGCCTCTACTACTCTCTTAACTCCCCTCCTCATGCCCTAAATAAACTCTATTCTCTACTAAAATAAAAAATTTAAAAAACAAAAAACAAAAAACAAAAACAAAAGGTAAACTGGAAGCTGGAGAGCTGGCTCAGCATTTAAAGAGCACTGGATGCTCTTGCAGGAGTCCTGAGTTCAATTCCTACTACCTATGTAGGCCATCTCACAACTTCTTGTAACCCCAGCTTTATAGACCTTGAAACCTTCCTCTTGCCTCTGAGAGTATGTGTACACACACACACACACACACACACACACACACACACACACACACATAAAAAATAAATCTTTCCTTTTAAAAATAAATTGTGTAGAGTGCCTTCAGTTTCTATTTTGTGGAATAGTTTGAGGAGTATTGGTATTAGGTCTTCTTTGAAGGTTTGATAAAACTCTGCACTAAACCCATCTGGTCCTGGGCTCTTTTTGGTTGGGAGACTATTAATGACTGTTTCTATTTCTTTAGCTGATATGGGACTGTTTAGATCATTAATCTGATCTTGATTTAACTTTGGTACCTGGTATCTGTCTAGAAAATTGTCCATTTCATCCAGGTTTTCCAGTTTTGTTGAGTATAGGCTTTTGTAGTAGGATCTCATGATTTTTTGGATTTCCTCAGTGTCTGTTGTTATGTCTCCCTTTTCATTT
>JADRCC010152603.1:0-10608 GCA_019843855.1 Hylomyscus alleni
GCATAGGGGAAAATTTCCTGAACAGAATACCAATAGCTTATGCTCTAAGATCAAGAATTGACAAATGGGACCTCATAAAATTGCAAAGCTGCTACAAGGCAAAGAACACTGTCAATAGGACAAAATGGCAACCAACAAATTGGGAAAAGATCTTTACCAATCCTACATCCAACAGAGGACTGATATCCAATATATATAAAGAACTCAAGAAGTTAGACCCCAGAGAACCAAATAACACTATTAAAAAAATGGAGTAGAGAGCTAAAAAAGAGAATTCTCAACCGAGGAATACCGAATGGCTGAGAAGCACCTAAAGAAATGTTCCACATCCTTAGTCATCAGGGAAATGCAAATAAAAACAGCCCTGAGATTCTACCTCACATCAGTCAGAATGGCTAAGATCAAAAACTCAGGTGACAGCAGATGCTGGCGAGGATGTAGAGAAAGAGGAACACTCCTCCACTGATGGTGAGATTGCAATCTGGTACAAGCACTCTGGAAATCAGTTTGGCGGCTCCTCAGAAAACTGGACATAGTACTGCCTGAAGAGCCAGCAATAGCACTCCTGAGCACATAACTGGAAGATGCTTCAATATGTAATAAAGACACATGCTCCACTATGTTTATAGCAGTTTTATTTATAATAGCCAGAAGCTGGAAAGAACCCAGATTTCCCTCAACAGAGGAATGGATACAGAAAATGTGGTACATTTACACAACGGAGTACTATTCATCTATTTAAAACAATGAATTCATGAAATTCTTAGACAAATGGACAGAACTAGAAAATATCATCCTGAGTGAGGTAACTCAATCACAAAAGAAAACTCATTGTATGTACTCACTGATAAATGGAAGTTAGTCCAGAAGTTCGGAATACCCAAGATACAATTCACAAAACACATGAAACTCAAGAAGAAGGAAAGCCAAAGAGTGTATACTTTGGTCCTTCTTAGAAGTGAGAACAAAACACCCATGGAAGGAGTTACAGAGACTAAGTGTGGAGCAGAGACTGAAGGAATGATCATCCAAAGACTGCCCACCTGGGGATCCATCCATATACAGTTACCAAACCCAGAAACTAATGTGGATGCCAACAAGTGCCTGCTGACAGAAGCCTGTTTTAACTGCCTCCTGAGAGGCCCTACTAGTGCCTGATAAATACAGAAGTAGAGGCTCGAAGCCAACCATTGGACTGAGCACAGGGTCCCAAATGGAGGAGCTAGAGAAAGGACTCAAGGAGCTGAAGGGGTTTGCAGCCCCATAGGAGAAAAAACAATATGAACTATCCAGTAGCCCCAGAGCTCCCAGGGACTAAACCACCAACCAAAGAGTATACATGTTGGGACTCATGGCTCCAGTTGCATATGTAGCAGAGCATGGCCTTGTTGGTCATCAAGGTGAGGAGAGGCCCTTGGTCCTGTGAAGGCTCTATGCCCCAGTGTAGGGTAATGCCATGGCCAGAAAACAGGGGTTGGTGGGTTGGTGAGCAGGGGGAGGGGATAGGGGGTTTTCAGAGAAGAAATGAGGAAAGGGGATAACATTTGAAATGTAAATAAAGAAATATCTAATAAAAATCCAAACAACAAATAAAATCCAAAAATTACTACTTATCTATTAGGTGTATTAAAATACATTTTTGGTTTTTAAGTTATTTCAAGCCACAGTCATCTCCTCAAAGATGTGAAAATAAAACTGTATTAGTTTAAGGGAAAAAAAGAACATCTTTTTAGACCTTAATACATCTTCTTAAACACTAAGCAAATTAAGCTTAACTGTGAGACTATAACTATCTAGTCTTTAACTCCATCAGAGACCTGAAAAGAATATTACCTGAATAAACAGGAAGTACAAACAAGCGCATCTAAGTCTATGGAAAGGCAGAGACTTCTGGCTACCTGATAGTTAACCATGATTCCTCAGAAGCGTTGGAACATCCATCTCTTTGGACTACTGACTTACAATATCTGACAGATTTTTCTGACATTTTATGGGCATCTTATCCAGGCCCATTCCCTTTCCCTATACTAGATATCTTACTTCTCTGCTAAAACTAGAAAAAAAAAACACATACAGGGTAGCTCACTTTTTAGTTTTGAGTAACAGATTTGCTTCTTAAAATTTTGGAAGCCTATGGTTTCTGATATGTTTGGAAAGACTTTTTTCTTATTATTAACCCATCTTGTGTCATCACAAGGCAGAAGGTGCCCCTTGGATATCATTCATGAAACAATCAATTCATAATAGCTCTATCTCTGTGACTGCTTCCCATATTAAAAGGCTTCACCTTTTGAAAGCATCTCCATGGCCTCCAGATTTCAACATATGTATGTCAGCAGGTTTTATTTAAGCAGGGGGAGAACAAGAAGAAAGGACAATGAGAAAATGTCATCAAGAGTAGCTTACATGGTCTGACATTTGACCGCCATCAAAACTCTTCATTTGAGGAGAACTTCTTCTGTAGCTGAAAGCTAGTTAGGGAGTTAAGGTTCCAGCTGCCAGGGCCAGATTCAGCTACCACAGATGCCCAAAGCAGGGTTTTTCTTTGGCATATCCTGCCAAACTGCTCCTGTAGATTTGAGAGTTAAAGATGGGAGGCCTGACAGAGGCAAGCACTAGGACACAGGCTTCCTGGATTTTAACTACAAGAACCTGAGGGCATAGGCACAGGAATCTGGAGATTGTGACATGTTCTCTGTGAATATGGCAGGCACTGGCCAGCAACCTCTGGGAATTGTTCCTCTAGAAATTGTTTATGGTCTTGTGCTGGGGAGGTAGAAGGACAGGAAAGGGAGATGACCAGAAGGACATGGGTCTCCAATGCTGGAGTTTGGAGACTTTTCTAGCTTGCAAGAAACTCTAGGACAAGAGGAAGCATACCATTTCAGGTACACGAGGCCACCTAAGGCTCCTGTAGTAAAGGCTTTTGATTCTCCACAATTCCAACCCCTTTCTATTCCAGAGCTTCCTCATCTCTGCCTTTGCCTGGGATGATCTCCTTGGCTTGACTCACAAACATTCTGCTTCTCCTTCAGACCTCCTAGAAGCTCTTCTGGGCTTTCCAACACAATTCCTCCTTTTTCACTGTTCTAGTTTAGTTTCTGTTGCTGTGATAAAACACTATTAAAGATGTACAGAGGGTCAGGAAATTGAACAGAGGTATGTAGCAATGGATGATGGGGAACTGGGGTTAACCAACAGAAAGTCCCAGACTCCAAGAAACAGGAGACTTGGAGTCCAAGAGGCTCCCAGGACCCAGCAAGGATGACATTAGCTTAAATACTCAACAAAGGGGAGAGAGATCCTGTAGCGATCATATCCAGAGGTTAGTCATGGCCCCTGGTTGAGGGATGGAACCATCCACCCTTCTCAAAAATTTAATCCAGAACTGCTCCTGTCTAAAGGAAATACAAGGACAAAGAATAGAGCAGAGACTGAAGGAAAGACCATCACGAGACTGTGTCACCTCTGGATCCATCCCATATCCAGCCACTAAACCCAGTCACTATTGCTGATGCCAAAAAGTGCTTGCTGACAGGAGCCTGATATGCATGTCTCCTGAGAGGCTCTGCCAGAATCTTACTGATACAGATGTGGAGGATGCTTGCAGCCAACCATTGGACTGAGCATGGGGATCCCAGCTGAGGAGTTAGGGGAAGGACTGAAGGAGCTGAAGGGGTTTGCAACCTTATAGGAAGAACAACAATGTCAACCAACCAGACCCCCTCCAGAACTCCCAGGAACTAAACCAATAACCAAAGAATATACTTGGAGGGACCCATGGCTCCAGCTACACATGCCTTATCTGACATCAACGGGAGGGAAGGCCCTTGGCCCTGTGAAGACTTGATGCCCCAGCATAGGAGAATTCTTGGGTGTTAGGTAAGAGTGAGTGGGTTGGGGAGAACACCCTCATAGAAGCAGAGTGGAGAGGTGAAATAGGGGGTTTTGGAGGGGAAACTGGGAAGGGGGATAACATTTGAAATGTAAATGAATAAAATAACCAACAAAAAAATTTTAAAAAGCTATCCAAAAGAAACTTGGAATTGTGTGTTTATTTGGCTTTTAAATTTTATCTTATCATTCATGAAAGTCAGGATAGGAACCTGGATTTGGGAACCAACACGGAGACCACAGAGGAGTGCTGCAGACTGACTTTCTCCTACTAACTTGATCAGCTTGTTTTCTTATACAACCCAGGATTGCCTGCTTAGGGATGATGTGTCCCACAGTGGGCTGGGTTGTACAGTATCAAACACTAATTCAGAAAATGCCTACACAGGTGGCCACGAGCCAATCTGAGGGAGGCAGTTGCTCACTTGTGTTTACTTAAGGAAGAATCCCAGAACCTTAGTGTTTGTGTTGAATTGAGCACACCTAACATTATACATGTTAGTTTGTCCCAAGCTGGTCAGCAGAACTTGTTAGCCCATAGTTGGATGCTGACAGGTAATCTGTGTGTCTCTTTCCCATTAAGGTATAAACTTCAAAACAATAAACCCCATGTGTTTTTTATTATTATATCCCTATGTATTTATTCATGATTCTCTAGAATAACAGAACCTACAAAATTAATTTATATATAAAAAGGATTTAGAATAACTTACAGGCAGTGGTTCAATTAATCCAACAAAGGTTGCCTATGAGCAGAAGATTCCAGAATCCATTAGTTGTTTATTCCAGAAGGCTGGATGTTTCAGCTGGTCTTCAGTATATGCCAAAATTCCAAAGAAGTAGGCTCTAATGCCAGTAAAGGAATAGACTTGCTAGCAAAGCAAGAGCAAACAGGCACAGAGTGAAGCTTCTTTCTTTCACATCCTTATATATGCTTCCAGCAGCAGGTGTGACTCAGATTAGAGGTGTGTCTTCCTACCTCAACAGATCTGCATGAAAGATGTGTCTTCCCACCTCAAAGATGTATATAAGAAGTGGATCATCCCACTTCAAATTAAACTAAAACTTCTCACAGATGGGCCCAGCCATTTTTGGATTTTATTTAATTTTAGATGTGTAGTCAAGTTAAAAACAAGTATGGCTATCACAAGTCCATCACTTGCAAACTTGACACTCAATCATATCTTATTATGTCATGATTCATTTTCAAAGGAAAGTGATAAGGTCATAACTACATTTAACATGATATAAGTATCACATGTAGAATTAATTGCAAATGCATTAATATTTAACCAGTCAGACAATTGTATTCCTCATTCTCTATATCTCTCATACAACTGTTAGCACATTATAAATTTAAAATAGGCCACAATGCCCCTTGAAAGACATTCTTTTAGTATCTCAAACTTAAGTATGATAACCATTGATACTGTCCCAACTGATGTTACATCATATGATAAAAAAATTGAGGAAGACAAAGACAAATATCTCTACAAACACATTCTTAACAAAATACAACAGAAGCATTCATGTCAGCTATAATCCTCTTTTCTGCAAAGGTCATGTGGTCTTAGCTGGTATTTATTATTATCTTCTAGTATCCATCCTGCATTTCCTCCACCCTCAGCAAGCATCTCAGCAGGTCTTGGGTCTTTTCCTGGAGGAGTGACCCAAACTCTCATTCCTGATGGGTTTGTGCCCTTTGTCATCTTGCCTGAATTAGGTTATTGTAGTTTCCTAAACTTTAATCACTGGATGGGTTAGCACCAAGAGATACACTAAAGGATTTCCTGTACTCCAGACATAATCCTTCTTACTTCCATTGTGGAGAAGCAATCCAATTTCCCCATGGCAATCTAGATCAATCATTCCTTTTAAAACTGTTATTTTTTTTAATTATTAGATATTTTCTTTACTTACATTTCAAATGATATCTCCTTTCCCAGTTTCCTCTCTGAAAAAAAAAAAAATTGTTCCTTCCCCCTCCCCATGCTCGCCAGCCCACACTCTCCCACTTCCTGGCCCTGGCATTCCACTACACTGGGGCATAGAACCTTCACAGGACCAAGGGCCTCTCCCCACATTGATGACTGACTAGGCCATCCTCTGCTATACATATGCTGCTGGAGTTATGAGCCCCACCATGTGTACTCTTTGGTTGGTGGTTTAGTCCCTGAGAGCTCTGAGGGTACTACTTAGTTCATATTGTTGTTCGACCTAAGGGGCTGCAAACCCTTCAGCTCTGTGGGTCCTTTATTTAGGTCCTTCATGGGGGACCCTGTGCACAGTCCAATGATCTCTGTGAGCCTCTACTTCTGCATTAGTCGGGCATTGTCAGAGCCTCTCAGGATACAGCTACATCAGGCTCCTGTCACCAAGCACTTGCTGCCCATCCACAATAGTATCTGGGTTTGATGATTGAATATGGGAAGGATTCCCAGGTGGAGCAGTCTCTGGATTGTCCTTCCTTCAATCTCTGCTCCATAGTTTGTCTTTGCAACTCTTTCCATGGGTATTTTGATCCTCCTTCTAAGAAGGAACAAAGTATTCACACTTCGGTCTTCCTTCTTGAGTTTCTTGTGGTTTATGGATTGTATTTTGGGTATTCCCAGCTTCTGGGCTAATGTCCACTTATCAGAGAGTACATACCATGTGTGTTCTTCTGTGATTGGGTTACCTCACTCAGGATGATATTCTCCACATCCATCCATTTGCCAAGAATTTAATGAATTCATTGTTTTTAATAGCTGAGTAGTATTCCATTGTTTAGATGTACCACATTTTCTGTATCCATTCCTCTGTTGAGAGACATCTGGGTAGTTTCCACTTTCTGGCTATTATAAATAAGGCTGCTATGAACTGGTAGAACATGTGTCATTATTACATGTTGAAGCATCTTCTGTGTATGTGCCCAGGAGTGGTATAGCTGGGTCCTCTGGTAGTACTATGTCCAATTTCTGGAGGAACTGCCAAACTGATTTCCAGAGAGGTTGTACCAGCTTGCAATCCCGCCAGAAATGAAAGAGTGTTCCTCTTACTCCACAACTTCTCCAGCATCTTCTGTCACCTGAGTTTTTGATCTTAGCCATTCTGACTAGTGTGAAGTGGAATTTCAGAGTTGTTTTGATTTACATTCCCTGATGACTAAGGATGTTGTACATTTCTTTAGGTGCTTCTCAGCCATTCGGTATTCCTCAGTTGAGAATTCTTTGTTTAACTCTCTACCCAGTTTTTTAATGGAGTTATTTGAATCTCTAGAGTCTAACTTCTTGAGTTCTTTGTATATATTGGATATCAGCCCTCTATCAGATGTAGGATTGGCAAAGAACTTTTCCTAATCTGTTGGTTGTTTTGTCCTATTGACAGTGTCCTTTGCCTTACAGAAGCTCTGTAATTTTATAAGGTCCCATTTGTCAATTCTTGATCTTAGAGCATAAGCTATTGGTGTTCTGTTCAGGAAATTTTCCCCTGTGCCCATGAGCTCAAGGATCTTCCCTACTTTCTTTTCTATTAGTTTCAGTGTATCTGATTTTATGTGGAGGTTCTTGATCCACTTGAACTCGAGTTTTGTACAAGGAGACAGGAATGGATCAATTCGTGCTCTTCTACATGCTAACCACCAGTTGAGCCAGCACCATTTGTTGAAAATGCTGTCTTTCTTCCACTGGATAGTTTTAGCTCCTTTGTCAAAGATCAAGTGACCATAGGTGTGTGGGTTCATTTCTGGGTCTTCAATTCTATTCCATTGATTCACCTGCCTGTCACTGTACTAATACCATCCAATTTTTATCACAATTGCTCTGTAGTACAGCTTGAGGTCCGGGATGGTGATTCCACCAGAGGTTCTTTTATTGTTGAGAATAGTTTTAGCTATCCTAAGCTTTTGTTAGTTCAGATGAATTTGCAAATTGTTCTTTCCAAGTCTGTGAAGAATTGAGTTAGAATTTTGATGAGAATTGCATTGAATCTGTAGATTGCTTTTGGCAAGATGGCCATTTTTACTATATTAATCCTGCTAATCCATGTGCATGGGAGTTCTTTCCATCTTCTGAGATCTTCTTCTATTTCCTTCGTCAGAAACTTGAAGTTCTTGTCAAACAGATCTTTTACTTGCTTAGTTAGAGTCATATCAAGGTATTTTATATTATTTATGACTATTGTGAATCCTGTTGTTTCCCTAATTTATTTCCCAGCCTGTTTATCCTTTGTATAGAGGAAGACCACTGATTTACTTGAGTTAATTTTATATCCAGCTACTTTGCTGAAGTTGTTTATCAGCTATTGGAGTTCTCTGGTGGAATTTTGGGGGGTTACTTAAGTATAATATATCATCAGCAAATATTGATAATTTGACTCCTTCTTCCTTTCCAATTTTTATCCCTTTGATCTCCATTTGTTGTCTAAGTGCTCTGGCTAGGACTTTCAGTACAATATTGAATAGGTAGGGAGAGAGTGGGTAGCCTTGTCTAGTCCCTGGTTTTAGTGGGATTGCTTCAAGTTTCTCTCTGTTTAATTTGATATTGGCTACTGGTTTGCTGTATATTGCTCTTACTATGTTTAGGTATGGGCCTTGAATTCCTGATCTTTCCAAGACATTTATCATGGAGGAAGGATGGATTTTGTCAAATGATTTCTCAGCATCTAATGAAATGATCATACGATTTTTTTCTTTGAGTTTGTTTATATAGTGAATTATGTTTATGGATTTCTATATATTGAACCACTCCTACATCCCAGGGATGAAGCCTACTTGATCATGATAGATGAATGTTTTGATGTGTTCTTTGATTCGGTTTGCAAAAATTTTTTATTGAGTATTTTTGCATTGATATTAATAAGGGAAATTGGTCTGAAGTTTTCTGTCTTTGTTAGGTCTTTGTGTGGTTTAGGTATAAGAGCAATTGTGGCTTCATAGAACGAATTGGGTAGAGTACCTTCTGTTTCTATTTTGTGGAATAGTTTGAGGAGTATTGGTATTAGGTCTTCTTTGAAAGTCTGATAAAACTGTGCACTAAACCTATTTGTTCCTGGGCTTTTTTTGGTTGGGAGACTATTAATGACTGTTTTTGTTTCATTAGCAGATATGGGACTGTTCAGATCATTAATCTGATCCTGATTTAACTTTGCTACCTGGTATTTGTCTAGAAAATTGTCCATTTCATCCAGGTTTTCCAGTTTTGTTGAGTATAGGCTTTTGTAGTAGGATTTCATTATTTTTTTGGATTTCCTCAGTTTCTGTTGTTATATCTCTCTTTTCATTTCTGGTCTTATTAATTAGGATACTGTCTCTCTGCCTCCTAGTTAGTCTGGCTAAGGGTTTATCTATTTTGTTGATTTTCTCAAAGAACCAGCTCCTGGTAGAGTTTATTCTTTGTATAGTTTTTTTTTTTGTTGTTTCTATTTGGTTGATTTCAGCCCTGAGTTTGATTATTTATTGCCTTTGACTCCTCTTGAGTGAATTTGCTTCTTTTTGTTCTAGAGCTTTCAGATGTGCTGTAAAATTGCTGGTGTATGCTCTCTCCAGCTTCTTTTTGTAGGCACTTAAACTATTAGTTTTCCTCTTAGGACTGCTTTCATTGTGTCACATAAGTTTGGGTATATTGTGGCTCCATTTTCGTTAAACTCTAGACAGTCTTTAATTTCTTTCTTCATTTCTTCCTTGACCAGGTTATCATTGAGTAGATTGTTGTTAAGCTTCTACATATATGTGGGGTTTCTATTGTTTATGTTGTTTTTGAGGAGCAGCCTTAGTCCATGATGATCTGATAGAATGCAAGGAATTATTTCAATCTTCTTGTATCTGTTGAGACCTGATTGTGACTGATTATATGGTCAATTTTGGAGAAGGTACCATGAGGTGCTGAGAAGAAGGTATAACCTTTTGTTTTAGGATAAAAAGTTCTACAGATATCTGTTAAATCCATCTGTTTCATAACTTCTGTTAGTCTCACTGTGTCTTTGTTTAGTTTCTGTTTGCATGATCTGTTCATTGCAGAGAGTGGGGTGTTGAAGTCTCCCACTATTATTGTGTGCAGTCCAATGTGTGCTTTGAGCTTTAGTAAAGTTTCTTTTATGAATGTAGATGCCCTTGCATTTGTAGCATAGAGGTTTAGAATTGAGAATTCATCTTGGTAGGTCTTACCTTTGATGAGTATGAATTGTCTGTCCTTATCTTTTTTGATCATTTTAGGTTTAAAGACATTTTTATTCGATATTAGAATGGCTACTCCAGCTTGTTTCTTGGGACTATTTCCTTGGGAAATTGTGTCTGTCTTTGTCACTGAGGTGGATTTCCTGTATGCAACAAAATGTTGGGTTCTGTTTACATACCCAGTCTGATAGTCTATGTCTTTTTATTGGGGAATTGAGTCCATTGATATTAATAGATATTAAGGAAAAGTAATTGTTGCTTCCTGTTATTTTTGTTGTTAGAGTTGGAATTCTGTTCATGTAGCTATCTTTTAGTTTTGTTGGAAGATTACTTTCTTGCTTTTTCTAGGATATAGTTTCCCTCCTTGTGTTGGAGTTTTCCATTTATTATTCTTTGAAGGACTGGATTTTTGTGAAAAGATAATGAGTAAACTTGGTTTTGTTATGGACTACTTTGGTTTCTCCATCTATGATAATGGAGAATTTTGCTGGGTATAGTAGCCTAGGATGGCATTTGTGTTCTCTTAGGGTCTGTATGACATCAGCCCAGGATCTTCTGGCTTT
>JADRCC010152604.1:0-15179 GCA_019843855.1 Hylomyscus alleni
ATATATATATATATATATATATTTGCAGTCTGATGCTAAAGGTCAGTCTACTATGGATCACCATTGCATCCACACATTTCCAATTTTTATGCCATGATAAAATGGCATTACAATCCACTTACTAACACATATGATCTTAACCTTACTTTGATCTGGGGAAAAGACTCCATTTGTGTTGGAACACATTGGCTGCCTGAAACATTGATCTGTCACATGGATACAAATCCAAAATCTTTTTAATAAGCATGCTTTTATATTAAAAATATTGGCTAAACATTTTTTTAGCCAACAAAGCTTACTTGGATGAAATAGCCTCCACCTTTTTCTAAGAGTTAACATTAGCTTCCCTGTACACCCTAGAGGCCAAGCCTTGGGCCTAAACGTTGCTAATTTGCAACTAAAGTGCCTGAGACATCTTCAAGTTAATGTTACTTTTAAACTTTTGAGTTTTTATCTCAAACAAGCTCATTCCCAGAGTACAAAGACAATTAAAATTCACTCACTCTTGGAGTCCTCTTTATCTAAGAAACAAGCTCAATCTTGGAGCACAAAGACACTTTAGCTCAATCTCAGAGCTTCTAGCCTGGAAGTTATTTATTGACAACTAAACTGAAGGCCTAGTCTCAAGGCAAAGATGTTGAAAAAGTTTATAGCTTGGGAACTACTATTTCACAACTTAGTTAGGTGTCTACGCCCAGCTACCCATCAGCACACCAGCGCTTCTTCACACGGACTTCAGAAAAGGTGGATGCCAGAGAGACTGTGGCAGCTCCTGGACTTTGTAAGCAATAAAGGCATGTGTTTGCATTAGCTGCATGGAAGGAGGGTGCATTTTGGAAACCTGTATCTTTGGGCTAGGTCTCTGGTGGTAATCAACCAAAGACAGAGGCACACACAAAGTGATTTCGTTTTTTTGTTTAAGATAAAAAAAAAATGTAATAATCCCAGTTTGTAGTGTCAAACTAGATGTGCGTGATCCCAATGACAGGTAAGATACTTGCCAATAGATATTATACTACAGGTTATATTCATCAAAGCACCATGAAAATTCCCATGTAAGACTATGGTGTATGAGTATGCCTTTTTCCTGCTGTTTTCTAAATAAAAAGGGAGGAATTGTGACCCTCCTACAGCTAATGGCTGATTCTTCAGATCCTGCCTTGCCACAGACAACCATGCCTCTTTGCCCACCTCCTACTAATTGCCTCACTTCTCTCCAAGTTCTAGTTTCACCTGAAGTCCCGCCTCCAGACACTAAAGAAGTTGCTGATTGGGTCAAGTTGCTGACAAAATTTGGGGAGGGGTTTTGTCTTACCTATTCTTTCTGTTTGCTTGTAACAAGAAGATTACAATGAATGATGGCAGACTGAAAACACACCATGTGTTGGTCTAATTTTTATGAACCCTTCCCACATTTCTGGTACCCTAAAATTATTTAGGACCTTAACCCTATTCCAGAAAACCCATTCGTATGTGTGGCTGCTGGCGGTTACAGATAATAGAGAAATTGAGCTGCTCTCATAGAAATAATATTTTATAAGAGCATGAAAATAAAATAAATAATTGAATAAGTATCTTCCTGGATTGTAATAAGTGCTATGAAGCAGAGTAAGTCAGGGTATAGATATAATGGATGTAATTTCTAAAATTATGGACAGCATATAACTCAGAATTAGTTACATTTCACATATCATTGTTCCATTTGATAATTTCTTCTGTGATACTCACAGAAGAAACATTCACAATATGCTATTTTTTGACATTTTTAGACGCCATCAACCTAAATCTTTTTATGTAAGTTGGTCAGATAGTGTACTCTGAACTAGAACATGTATTTTCACATATTTGTTTGTATATTTCAAATGAGAATATTGGCTATCCCTAGAATCAGCATCAAATCCACTTACTTAAAATTATTCAATATTTTAAAATGAATTATGTTTTACATTGCATTTATTAATGAATACTATATTGTCATACATCCATTGTCAACAGTGTTGCTTGATATTAGAACTAAGTGTAAGAAAAGAAGAGGATTGTCTGCTTCTTTTCTGTTGCTATGACAAACTCTCTGACTATAAAATAATCTTAAGAAGGAAAGTGTTCATTTGGTTTATGCTTCCAGGTCACAGTTCATTATTGAGGGAAGCTAGTACAGTTACCCAAGGCAGAAACATAGGAGCAGAAACTGTGAAAACACCTTTTTTTTTCCTGGCTCTTGTACAAGTTCTTGCTTATCTAGTCTTCTTATACAGTCCATAGCCACCTATCCAGGAAACATGGCTGCCCAGAATGTTCTGGGCCATTCTATATCAGTTAACCCAATCAAGAAAATGTCACACACCCAGGACTCAACCACCAACCAAGGATTATACATGGTGGGACTGATTGTTCTGGCAGCATGTGTATAGTAGAGGATTGTAAAGTTGGTCATCAATGGGAGGAGAGGCCCTTGGCCCTGTGAAGGTTCTGTGCCCCAGTGTCGGGGAATGACAGGGCCGATAAGTGGGAGGGGGAGTGGCAGGCATGGGGAGGGAGAGGCAACAGGGGTTTGTTCTTGTTGTTTTTGTTTGTTCATTTGTTTGGTTTTTGGAGGTGAAACTGGGAAAGGAGCAATCATATGACATGTAACTAAAGAAAATATCTAAAAAAAAGAGAAAATGTCACACAGATATTTCTATTGAAAAACCTGATAAAATGATGACTCAAATGAGATTGTATTTTAAGATAGTCTATGCTGTGCTAAGTTGATGGTTAATGATACCAAAGAAACTGGAAGAATTTCTACTGACTAGGTGTTTTGTTTTCCTTATGTTTGTATGTATATATTCTGCATTATAAATTCTTTCCTTCACACTCACAGGCTTTATCAATATAGATGAAAATTATTTAATTTTATCTGTACTGAACATTTGTATACATGTCTTGTTCTTATTTTTTGACAAAACTACAACGATTAATATAACATTTATTAAATATTTATAAAGCATGAAATTGGGAATCTAACTTCCAGCATTCACAAATATCAAAAGAGATGGGTTAAAGACTTAAATTTGAGATCACAAAATTGTAAAAATTGTAAAACAAACAGAAGCAACAAAGATATATATTCAAGTAACTTTGCATGGATTGAACAGGCTATGTTTAGAAATAAATATATACATGTAATAATAATTGATGAAAATGGGTGCCGTGATTTGAAAAAGAGAAAGAAAAAAATAAATGGAAGGGATTCAGAGAGAGCAAAGAGAAGGAAGAAATGTAATCATACTGTAATCACAAAAATTAAAATGTTAAGTGTATGCATAGGAAGCTTCAAGATAATACCATAGTTAAGGACTTTATGTATAAACATCCAATATATTGGAATCAAAGCAAACATTACAAACTAATTTACAGCAAAGGAGACTATCATGAGAGTCAAGAAAAACACCTGAAAATGAGAAAATATTTATAAACTATACATTCAACAAGAAGTTCATATCCAGAGTATAATGATTCTAAAAAACAAAAATTATAAATAAATTGACTTATAGTTGGACTAAGAATTATATATCCAAAGGTGGATTGTTATTAACTGATAATTTTTAATATACTTTTGTCATTTGTGTGACTCTTCAAGAAGTGCAGAATCCTTTTTGCAAGAAAAGTAACTACAAAGTACTAGAGTATAAAATATTTTAAAAGATTTTGTCATAGAAGTTGAGAGTTGAATGGCAAATATCAGAGATTAGAGGACAACATGGGAAAGGAATGGCCAATCCTGCTCTGTCAGTCAACAGGTTCTCCAATTTAGAAGTGAAGATTAAAAAGAAAAAAGACAGACAACATTGTAACATGACCCTAGTCTATTCTGAGACTAAAGGCAAATTTAATTTTCCCAACCCTTTTTTATACCATTTTAATTGCATGCAAGTATTAAGGGTGAGTAGTACAATGAGAAATCAAGCAAGACAATAGTCTAGGAACAAGAAAGACAATAAACACAAATCCTCATGATCACTCTGGTGATTGCTGTTTCTAAGGATGATCAAGATATCTGAGCCTACTTCTTTGTTCTACCCTAAAATCAGATTCTTACTTCCTTGTTCTTGGCCAATGTCAAGTCTCTGTCTGAACTTACTTCTTTGTCATGTTCTAATGTCAGATTCCTGCCTGGACTTGCTACTTTGTCATGGCCTAAAGTCAGATTCCTGCCAAGTGGCATCCCAAATAGCTCTCCACATCTCCCCACTTTTTAATTCATAAACAAGGCTGAGCCTATCTTAGGTTGTTCTGACAAGAATGCCTTCCTTATCTGTCTTCAAGACACACACAGCTTGTTTGTGTTTGAGCAAACACGGCCTTTCAGTGTTTGTTATAAAAAACATGGCCTTCTGGCCCATGTCTCTGTCTTAGGTTGGTAAGGCTCTGTGCAGAATCTTACCTGTCCTTGACTTGCCAGCCTATTAATTTAATAACTCTTTTTGGGGGTTCATTCTTAGTTTCAAGCCATGTACTTGGGCCACCAACATGTTGATGTTATTAAAGGCAAGCTTTAACACAATGGACAGGAATAAAAGTATTCCCAGGACAAAAATGGCTAGCATGATCAAGCAATATATGCCATACTTGAAGAGTACCAAGATAGAAATACTGACCTCAGGCCACAAATAATTTTATCAGCAATATCTACAGCATCAAAGTTCAGCAGAGCAGCATTGTTTAAATTCATTATCTCACTATGCAAAGTTAAAACATCCAGAAAGGTGTTGGAATTATGCCAAATACCCTGCAAATATCTTTGAACTTTTTCTCAACTATAGTCATTGTCATTGTAAGCTTTAGAAGTAACACAAATCCATTGGTATTTGGCATGGCACTCAAGATGCCTCCTTACTTTTAGACTCTGAACCTCCTGTCCAATAATTTAATAGTATCATAAAGAGTATCAATCCATTGTTCCAGATACCTAGCTAAATCCTCTTAAATACTCAGCACATTAGTAACATTTTTTTGCTAAATGATTAACAAAAGTAGCTGTCTTAAGTTCTTGTGTCAAAGCAATTGCAGAGGCAGTGGGGCTAGCTATCAATTAAATTAAAGCTGCTATAATTAAAGCTGCTGTACCAGCAATAATCAAGCCCACTACCCTCTTGCTTTTACTTAAAGCCTGATTTACTTCTTCCAGTACCTGCAAGCTTTTCTCAGAATACCAATGTCCTGTAATATTCACAGACAATAAAACAAAAGCTGGTTGATAGACCACCATAACAGACATGCCAGATTTCAACACAGTAACACATTTAGAAAGGGTACAATCAACACAATTTATGTTAAACATTGTAGAACAAAAGTAATTTTAACCAAACCAATTAATAAAAGACTAGGAGCTTTAACACATGCACTAACATTTGTTTGAAGTCCAGGTACTGTCTCAATTTTATCTATTGCTAACAATATCTTCATAAAGAACTACAGTTAACTTCCAAATATGTCCCTGAAAATGTCAAGAACCTGCCTTCCAAATGAAGACTGTTATTTCTAATATTGGATTGATTTGTAGACCAGTCCATGTTTGAGTTAGGATAACTAGTGTCATTAAAGGAGAAAAGAGTCATCATAACTTCTTTTTTTGATTAAGTTTTTGAAGGCAGTTTTCACAGTCTCCGTGTTCTCTGTCCCACAAGGTATAAAAGCTTGAAGCAAGGCAGCTTGTCCACTCTGGGATATAGGCAAGCAAAGGTAGGTCAGGAACATATGTCCAAAAGAGCTTTCGAGTCACTGTTGTCGGGGTACTCTGAAAGCTCATGTCAGCATCATTGTTTGTCCCAGCATCAGCATGTCACATCAATCACTATGGCAGCTACCATGCTCCTTCAGCATCCTCAGGAAAAAACACAAACATGCTCTCTTCCCCATATTAAATACCTGATTAGGACCATTCCAATGTGCCAGTGTGTGGATCCTTCCATTTCACCTAGGCATAAGTATGCCTGGTTGTCGGGTGCTATAGACACTCAGAGAGTTCCTTGACATCCAAATTTCAAAATTTTTAAAATAAAAAAGAGCATGATTTAAATAAATTTGTGGTATATGGGGATAAAACTCTCCCTTTTTATTTTGTGAAGTTATTGTTTTAAAGTTCCACAAAGGGACTGTGGAAGGTATTCTGTCTCAATAATTTGTCCTTGAGGAATATAAGGAATCCCAGTGATATGGGTAATATTAAACTGTCAACAAAACATCTCAAATGCTTGACTGTAGTAGCCAGTTCCATTATGTCTTAATCAGATTTGGAACAACCAGCATAGAAAAACAATATAGGCAATGACTAATTACATCTTTAGTTGCTTTTCCTGTTAAGGCAGTTGCAACTAAAAAGCCTGAAAAGGTGTCAATAGTCACATGTGCAATTTTAATTTTCTAAAATCTTAAATATGAGTAACATCTATTTGCCATAATTGATTAGGTTTAAGTCCTTGAGGATTAACACCATCATGTGGTACAGGTAGAAACTGAGGACATTCAGTCTAAGTCATTACAATTTGATGTGCACATTTTCTAGAAATACTAAATTGTTTTCTCAAGCTATTACTATTTTGATGATGTAAAGAATGAGATTGTTTGGCCAATTGTTCCTTCATAAGGCCTATAACCTTCCTGGTATACAAATCTGCAGTGGCATTGCCCTAAGAGGTCTTATCCAGACAATCCAGGATGAGCCCTTAAATGTCCAAAAACAGTCCTTTAAAGGAACAGTACATTCTCTTAAATTGAGTTGTATTTGCATAAATAATTGCAAAATGTGAGAATTAGCAGTATCTATAAAAGGAACAGTTTCAAGCAATTGCAAACCATGAGCTATATATTGGCTATGAGTATACAAATTAAAAGCTTGTTTTTTCAGCATTTCAAAAATAGCAGTTATAACACATACTTCAATTATTTGTGCTAAAGTGGAGGGAAACTCAAGAGAATGAACATGTGATCCAGTCACATATGCTGCCTTCCTATTAGATGAGCCATCTGTAAATACAGTCAGTGACTATTCTATGGGCTGCATGCGTAAATTTACAGGGAATACAAAAACATGCATAGAGGCAAATTTAACAACTTGTCTTTTGAATAATGATTACCAATTTTTCCTAAAACGTTTGTACATGTAATAGGCCAAATAACATTATTTTGTAATAACCAATTTAATTGCTATTTGGAATAAGGAATAAATATTTCATCAAGTTCTTTCCCAAAATATTTCTGTGATTCTATCCTATAATTCTGTATTAACACAGCAACAGCTTCATAATAAGGTGTTAAAACTTTCTTTGGAGATGAAGAAAGATGAATCTACATTAATGGTTCCTTTTGCCAAAAGTGAGGTCTTAGCCAATTAATATCTCCTAAAAGCTTTAGAAAATAATTTGAAGTAAGTAAATTATCCTTTCTTTCTTGAAATTTTCTGTGCCACAGTTTTTCTAGGATATAACTGAGGCAAATATTGAAAAAGATATTGCCTTTGAATCTTTTCTAGAGCAACAACTACTCCAAAATTCCTTTCTTATCTTGGGTGTGTGTGTGTTAAATTTGCTTCTACCATTATATCCAACAAAGCTTGTGTAAAAAGGGGCAGCAGGCCCATACTGGCCACAGCTGTTTTTAACTTTTATTACTCTAGCAATCATCTTAATTATAAATATGGGTGAGTTAAAAATCCTGGGTCTGTGATCAAACTGCAAACTGCAGCCAATGTAACACTGGCAATTTAACCATAATTTTAAAGTTTCTCTTGTAACACCAGAGCACAACCAAATTTTGCAAGGCAAAACCCAATTTTAACAGTGTAAACAATCTATTCTCTTTAAAAATCAACACCAAAAACATTACATTCATGTTAAAAAGTTTTTAAGTGAAGTGTCTCCTTACTTTTCAACTTCAGTTAATAAGCCTGGGTCATCCTGAGATGGAGGTTCAGAGCACGCCAGAACTTTGGAAAGCAAAACTCAACCTCCAACAATCTAGTCTCTCCAAAAACACCAAGTGAACCACCCATATGCTACAAAGTTCCTGCACATGAACACAAGATGATGTAACCTCCAAAACCTCAAAGAGACACTGCCCTAAATCCTATCTTTTATAAGTCTTGTTTCTAGGATAAGAATTACATAAAATATTACCCAATTTTGATGTATCTTAGAGACCTGTTTCCTTGAATTGACTCATGCCACATGTTGTAGTTCTGAATTATTCTGACCTGTTACAAGTTTTAAGCCAACTTCCTGTTAGCAATGTTACAAATTTTTAATCATATCCAATAACTTATAAGCCAATAATCTATAACCAAGACATGGAGAACATATTTATACTTTTAATACCAGTCAGAAACAAAAATGAAGTGGCTGCATACATTTACTTATTTAAAACAGATAAATTTCTTAATTTTTCTAGCTGTAATTTCAAGAGAGGAGCACCTTGTCACCTGCTGAATCTAATAATCACAAGCACAGTGATTTTTCTAGGAAAAACAATCCTAGAAGGTTAAAAGTTACTGGCCCCTTTGAGAGTGGCTTTTACAGACAATCAGCTCCTAGCAGGGCTTCTCCAGCAGAGCTAGACTCCTAACTACAGGTGTAGGGCTCCAAAGGCCAATTGAGACTGTTTTTTCTTTTTTTCTTTTTTCTTTTTCTCTATTTATGAAATGAGTTAAAACTAAATCAAGGGCTGAACCAGAGATTTAACCATTTTTTTTTTGTACACGAAACACAGAATAACAATCAATCAAACCACAAAACGAAAACACAGACCTAACATTAGTCAGTTTTGAAGGACATGGACCGATTGGTGCACCAAGGACAGGCAATAGACAAGAGAGGGAAGAGAATTAGATGTCTCAAAGGGACTTAGATATCCTACCTAAGGGCCCCAAATCCAAGCATTCCTCCAATCTGAGCCAGAGAAGAGGCAGGACGTCTCCCAAACTCCTCCTGTTCCTAGGAGAGCTCTGGAACAGCTTATGTTCATTTTCCTCCTCTTTTGACCAAGCATTCCCAGATAGTTGAAGGGGACTGCTTTTCAAAACCCATTCTCTCATGTCTCAGGTGTAAACTATCTCTAGTCAGGGTCCAAAGAATAAAAACACCTATGAGAATTACCTTTGCTTCTCTAGACTTTAGCATAGCTCTAAACACATACACAAAACACATTTTACCATTACCTGGTCCTTCTACAAGGTTTATTCACCACTGGCCCAAATCTTCTTTACTTTCCTTTGTACGTGCTTCCAATTCCCGCGGTGTCCTTCAATGTACCGGGCTTACTGGAGCCGGATGTTGGGGTGCCATCTGACCAAGCCCGCTCAGTCAGTCAACTGGTTCTCCAGTGAAAGAGTGAGGATTAAAAAGAAAAAAGACAGACAACATCGTATCTTGACCCCAATCAATTCTGAGACTGAAGGCAAATTTAATTTTCCCAATCTGCTTTGTAATACTATTTTAATTGCATGCAAATATAAAGGGTGAGTAGTACAATGAAGAATCAAGGAAGACAATAGTCTAGGAACAAGCAGGACAATAAACACAAACCCTCATGATCACTCTGGTGATAGCTTTTTCTAAGGATAATCGAGATATCTGAGCCTACTTCTTTGTTCTACCCTAAAATCAGATTCTTACTTCCTTGTCCTTAGCCAATGTCAGGTTTCTGCCTGAATTTACTTCTTTGTCATGGCCTAATGTCAGATTTCAGCCAAGGGGCCCATTTCCTTGTCCTTGGTCAATGTCAGATTCCTGCCCAGTGGCACCCCAAAAGGCTCTCCGAAAAGGAAGACTAATAGAGAACAGGAAATTGATGTACATGGATAGTATGTAGATGATTTGATATGGTGTTACAGAGTAGGTGCCTATAATTTAAAAAAAAAAAAAACTAGGAAAAAGACATTGAATATTTTTATAACAGATAAGTGGTTCCCAACCCATAGGTCATGACCCCTTTGTGGGAAGTCAAATGGCTCTTTCATAGGGATTACCTAAGACCATCAGAAAACAGAGATATTTCCATTATGATTCACATCAGGGCAAAATTACAGTTATGAAGTAGCAATGAAAATAATTTTATGGTTGAGGGTCATTTCAATATGGATAACTGTATTAAAGGGTCACAGCATTAGGAAGATTGAGAATCACTGCAGCAGATACTAATGCTTGAAGAAACAGATGCATTTAACCTGATACAAACACTATATGATTATATATAAATAATACGTGTGTCAAAATTACATATGACATTCTTTAAATAGGCTTTGTCTCATGCCAAAGTAGGTAGCAATATTAAGATAATACATAATACCATCAATAATGTAGCTGCATCCTACGATAATATTCAAGGAAAAAGAATGGATGGATAGAAGAGAATGGTGGTATATTTCAATAGGTTTGTGAAAATACAAAAGTAATTCAATTCTATGTAAGAGAAAATTGGCTTCCAGTTTTTAAAAATCATTTGTATTTTTGCTTATGCGTATGTTAATGCATCTCTGAGTGAGTATGTGTAGATGAGTGCAGGATTCTACAGTGACCAAAAGTTGTTGAATGACCTGGAGCTGCAATTAGAGTTTGTTGTGAACTCCCTACTGTGGATTCTGGTAACTGAATTCAAGTCCTCTGAAAGAGCAAGAAACATGAAAACAGGTTAAATATTTTGCTATTCCAAATGTGATGAACCAAGGTATAGAAAAAAAAATCTAAGCAAGGAAAACTCCAAATCAATCTTGCTGAACCATCTCACCTGCAGCCATTTTTGACATTTCTTTTAGAAACAAAGATTGGTTATTTCATATTTGTATACGCATGTTTGTGGGGCAGTGAGCTGTGCACAGACAGCCTTGTCACCATTCCAGGCCTTGAACCCCAGTGACCCTAAGGTATGGCAGGTGTTCAGCCATGCCTCCTAGGCCCCTAGCTCCAGTTGCAGCTACAGTTTCCCAAAGCCCCGTCCCACCCCAACCCCTACCCCCCTACATTGAGTTGTGTGACCATAAGTCATGTAGGCAATGCCCCAAGCTTCTGTTATTCTGTCTGGATATCATCCCCACAATTACCTGGCAACAGCCAAGTATGCTCCTTCCAACGGTTACCTGCCAATAGCTAGGTAGGCCCAGCCTACTATAAAAGAACCTGCTTGGCCCCTCCTTTCTCTCTTACTCTCTTACCCTATTGCTCTTACTTCTCTGCTCACCCTCCTCTTTCTCCCCATCCCTTCTCTCCACTCTCCATATGGCCATGGCTGGCCTCTACTTCCCTACTCTCTTTCTCTCTCTGCCTTTCTACAATAAGCACCTTAAAACCATGACTGCCTCTCCTCATCAGAATCCATCATGCTGGAGCAATGGAGCAGCAGGTCTTCCCCTAATGAGCAGCACATCTAACCTCCTTTAGGAAGTCTTTAAGTACCCCAGACATGACTTTCACCAAGCCAGCAAGCCACCTGCCTGAACAAGGTCTCTCATCAGAAGTGATCCTAATCTTTATTTAATAGTATGCTGAAATAAAGATTGAAAAAATAGCTAATATCTCAGCAATTATGAAAACAAAACTAAAAAAATAGCTTTCCAAGTATTCTCAACATCCACATCTATCTGCATTCTGACATCTACACCACATAGAATTTTTTTTCCCCTGAAGATTGCTGATCTTTAGCAGTATTCCTTTCTCTGAGTGGTGTTGGGAGCTTAGCGCTCAAAAGAAGTTTGTTCACTAAAATCCAAAGAGAGATTCATCCTGCAGATATGAAATCTATAACAGTTATACACAAAAATATAAAAAGCAAACAAATGAATCTCTGAAACTTTTAAATTTTCATAAATACATGAAAAGAATCAGAATTTGTGAATACAAAAATAATTCAAAGTGATCAAATATCTCAAAGACAAGTTAAACTAATGAAGTAAAGAAATCAATTGAGGTCTTAGATGAGAAATTCAGTGGAGACAGAGATCCTGAAAGAAATCTTGAATTCTTATAAATATAAACCTCAATAAATCAAAGAAAACGGTGGAAAATATCACCAGTAGACTACATCATGTAGTAAGAATATCAGAGGATAATGACCAGCTTTACAAATTACTACATTTGTAAAGAAATATCAAGAAACAAATAAGCAGTCATAATTTAAACATTTTATTAAATTCAATCAATTGTGGACACATGATATCAACTTTTGGGGTGGAGGTTATATGACTTACATTTACATATCACAGTTCATCATTGTTGATCAGATTTTATTGACAAATCAGATAATAAATGGGGAGCAATGTTTATACAACATTGAAACAAGAGATTCTTAGAATAAGGATTACAATACCGTATCATGATTGCAAGCAGACATAGTGGCAGAGAACTCAGCATTTGAATATTAGAAGGCTATTCTTTATACAGTACACAATAAAATTATGTCTACAAACCTTTCTTCCCTAAAGAGCTTTTGGTATTAGTGCTAATCACAGAAACAAGAAGCAATGTAGGGAAATCTAATCTCTCTACATTTTTGATGTACTCTAAATTCAGGTCTTTAGGATACTTCCTCTAGTCCCTCCATTCTAAAGTGTTTAGAATGGAGTTTAGTGTTAGTGTCTTCACAGCACTACTAATCCTACAACTCACTTTTTCAGTTTAAGTCCTATGATGCCACTTCTACTCCCTGGATACAGCTTAGTTTATTCAATTTTGTACTACTGGAAACCACTCATACCCTTAGTAACTCATCTTGTTCTCTCTTACTCATACTTTTTCATAGCAAACTGTAACACTTAGTAAAAACTTCCTCTTCTCAAAAAGGCCAAGAGAACACACCTTCAGAGAACTAAACAGCTATCAGTTTAAATTCCTATTCATTCATTTCAGAAAGTCCTTAGTTCTACCAGGCAATTGTAATTTATTTCTTACTCCATTTCCTTCTTATTCTCTGATAGTTATATCTAGTCTCTATCTTCTCTCCTCTAAAAGGTCAAACACCTCTTTCTCATTTTCAGTTGATGATTTTACTTGATTTTGTCAAAGTTTCTTCAGAATACCACAGAAAACTACCTTACTACCAATGTCTATGAACACACACTCTTCTTTAAATAGAAACACTTTCTCTTCATTTAGAGTTCTTCCAGAATTCATTTCTTCTTGTACCAGCATGCATGTAATAAGCCCATTATGAGTCCATGAATATTATATAAATAAACATTGTTTTGACAGTTGGAGTCATATATTAGTTCATAATGCAGAAACTGAAATATGATAATCTTTTAAACTTTAATTAAGTGTTTAGTAATAAAATATATCTCCTTAAAACATGACAATAAATTGGAATGTAAAGCTGATAATAATTATAGATAAAATATTCTTTAATCTCCTAAATTTAAAGTCACTTCTATGTAAATTAAGAATGTTATTTATTTTTAAATCCTCAGGCAGAACTTTCTGTATTATGTAAAACTTCACATTTCCAAGCAGATATGTAGAAATGGAAAGGAAAACCAAATGAAGTCATAAAAGTCCAGGTAATAAAAAACCTGTGATAGCTTACTTTTTTTTCCACTCTTTGTTAATTTGTTTGAGATATTGGCTTTATGGCTGATTTATATCTCTTGCCTTCCCATATGAAAGATGTATTGAATTCTACTTCATAATGTGACCTTATTTGGAATTATGCAGGTAAGAGATCTTACTGAGTTAGAGGTGGCACTTATTCCAGTAAGAAAGAGATACACTTAAGGAGAAGCCATGTAAAGGCAAAAGGAAAGTTTTGAAGAGCAACAAGTGTTGAACAAAGCAGAGATAAATATTAGCCAGCTGAATTCTGAAGAATATCCAAAGTTAGTGACAAAACTCAGTCGTCCAAAACAAGCAGGACAAAGATCTATACTAGTAAGTAGCATGGATTTGCTGGCATGTTCATTTTTAATTTATTGCCTCAAGAACTATAACAAACTGTTTTAACCTTCTCAGATTGTGGTACTCTCTGTTACAGAAAGCCTAAGGAACACAAGAGGCCTTGCGTCACAGTATAAAAATACACACATAATTCACATTTCTTCATGTTTACTACTACTGTCTTATTCTAATGTTTATATACTTGATATTTTATGAAAAAAAACACTTCCAAATTTTTAATGATGTATCACACATGTACCTTAAACGCACCAATACATTTAAATAATTAATTTTTAAAATTTTTACTTAGGTGTATACCTGTTTGTGTGAATGTATGCCATATGTATGAGGGTGCCTGCAGAAGCCAAAAGAGAGTTTTAGGTTCCTTGGACTAGGAGTTATAGGCAGCTCTTGAAGAACACAATACACTATTAATCATGAAGCTATGTCTTCATACAGACCCAAAATTAAGCGTAAATTATGGTTCGGCTATTAAGAACAATAGTGAAGTTTTCTTAGGTTCCACAAGAAGATAAAAAAAAGTATTTGAAAATAAGTGGTTTCCTATGGAAGAAAGAAATAGTTTCTTTTGAAAGTAATTAAAATCAGAAGGTTGAAATCCTGGAGGTCATGTAGAGTAGACAAATCCTGGTGATAGATCACCATGTTTATTTTCTAAATATTTTATTTGTTCTTTCACCTCTAAGTTTATCAAATGTTTGAGAGCTTTATTATTCCTTTTATTATTTCTACACTATTTTCTACTCCTGAGTGTTTTGGAATGCATACTGTACTGTACATAGACTGAGTTAAAATTACAATTCTAACATGGAAAACTTCTTTAAGACACCACAATAGTTCAATGTGAAGGCATTTTTGAATTCCAAAAGAATAATTAATCTTTACCATGAATTAAAGAGCATAATAACATGCTATGTCTTTTTCCTATTCACTTGTTATACAAACTAAAATGTTTTCCTTGTGATATATTTTGACCACAAATATTAGACTTGCTTAATAAGTATTTATTTGATTTATATTCCGTAGAGAAATTTTTATCCAGCAACATGGCTGCTCCAGCTAAGGTCCATATCCAAAGACATTTTAGGTCTGTGTGATCTATCTGGAATGCAGACAGGCTATATACTTCAATACCTCTGGCTGGAATATGGACACACCATTAGTACCCACTTTTTTATTGTTAATATTTTTTTATTATTAAAAAATAATAATAATATTTAATGAACAATCAAAAACAACAAGAACAAACCCCTGTTGCCTCCC
>JADRCC010152620.1:0-15261 GCA_019843855.1 Hylomyscus alleni
AACAAAGAGCAAGAGAGGAAGAAAAGAAGCAAGAGCAAGAGAGGAAATAAGAAGAAGCAAGAGAGTGACAAAGAGCAAGAGAAGAGACAAAGAACAAGAGAGAGAGAGAGAGGAGGGGGCAAACCGCCCCTTTTATTGTATGGGGCATGGCATGCCTGGCTTGTGGTCAGATGACTGTGTGTAAGGTCCAGCTAGAATGCTGGGAACTTGAGGCATTGTCTGTCTGATATACTACATATCTCCTGCAGGAACAGCTGTGAGGGGTCTGTGCTGAAATCTAAGCCATTGGTCTCAAGAGCTTCACTGAACTCCTACCTAACGTCCCTTGTGAACAAATTTACTTTGCTCAGTGGGTCTCTGGGGTTCCAAGGTGGCAGCTCTACTGGACTCCGGCTGTCAGAACTGCCCACTGCCCTACATCTCCCCCTTTTCTGTTTTTTAAAAGAGAAATGTCATTAGAATAAATGTCTACTATGTTGGGATAAGTATAGAGGCTTTGGAGTGACTGTGTCATTTGTGGTGAAAATTTTGGATAGGTGGAAATATCAGAAAAGATCATAGGACAGAGGAGTAACACAGTTAAGTCAGAGGGTGAGGAAGGTAGGCAAGGCAAGAGATTATAGAATCAATTTTCCATGGATAATACCGTTTGAGGGTAAAAATATCAGTTTTGAATAGCAGTTAATTAATTCTAGATAGACATTATGTTTTCCTTACCGTCACATAACTTCCCCCAAGTTCAGCAGCCATTTAGCTTGGCAAGAGAGTTCATCTGTAGCTGGAAAGTCCCAAGTCTGTTGTCTATAGCCCTTTTCTAGGGAGCTTTTAGTCAGATGAGGCGTCTGGAAAAAGGCTGTCCTGTTGTTTGCAGGCCCCAGGAGACAGCATGGTCTCTGATGGATCTGTGGCTGCTATGTCTGCAGGCCCCAGGAGACTGCATCATCTCTGATGGATCTTGTAGCTGCAGATGCTGTCCTACCTCGTGGGGGTGAACCTATAGAATAATTATGACAAAAGAGCAGGACCCTAGCAGAAGAATGTCTGCAATATTTGGGAGCATTGTTGGGACATTAGAAAGCAAGGGTTTGTGAGGGATTTAGTCCTGGATGGAATCTTTAAATTCTGCTTCATGTGGCTGAGGAAAAAATTATGTCTCTGGGATAGGCAGAACCAGTTTGTCTGTGAAAAGAAATCAGTTGTATTAAGTGTTGAATGATGGTAGCTGGTTTGACCTGTGGAAGTAGATTAGGTGACTTAAGAAATCTTAAACAAGGTGAAAACTTTTGAACATACGTCACTGACTGATATTAGGGAAAAAAAAATGTTCAAATGGAGAAGCAAGAAAATTTTGGGTCGAAAAGCGAAATTTAGTCATTCTTATAAGGGGTGCACTGGAGAGTGCAGCAGTTTTGGTTGGTTTAGATGGGTAGGCTATATGTGCAGCAAGCGGGCTAGGTATTCCCCGTTTATTTTTCCTTGAAAAACAAGGGATAAAGTTTTAATCTTGAAAAAGTTTAAGGGTTGAAGGACTTTTAGCTGAAGCTGCAGGCTGTGAGCCTGTGCAAGCGTGAGGCAAACTAGCTAGCAGGTGGGAGGAGCTCAGAGTTCAGAGGCAGCACTGAAGTCTGGGGGAGGGGTTAAGATTACCATTTTGGAGGACACAAAGGGAGGTGCAGCCTGCTTTTCCAAGGGATGGAGGGAGAAAGGAGAGAGAAAGGAATGCCCAGGTTTTGCACTAGCTCACTCACAGTTTAGGATGTCTGCCTGTTTGTACGCCAGGGGGGCTAGGCTGAGTTTCTCCTGGGCACAGAGTGCTTTTTCTCCTGCGGAACTCTCCACAGGCCACCCTGCCCTCTCGAGATCAGATGCACTCTCTTTATGATTGCACTACTACAGTGAAACTGCCGGGTGCAATCACCCAGGCAGAAAAAGAACAAAAGGTTAATAGGATAGTATAACTTTACACTTGGGCCAGAGCTAACCCAGCAAGTGCAAAGCTTCTGTTTGTGTACTTTACCTCAGTCCTGGTTCGGGGGGTGGGGGGGGGTGACAGTGTCCCAGTCTGTGGAGGTAGAGGTAGAGACAGGTGAAGAGAGTGGTCCCTTGGCCTGTCGGGAGGACAGAAACATAGGTTTCCAGATGCCACTGGGCACCACAGGTGCCACAGGATGCCTCTGGGTTCTGGGAAGTGAGTGGATCCGTCCCACAGTTCCACTAGGGTCTGTGGGTCTCTTGAGACCGGAGGTTAGACAGGACCTGCAAAATGAAAAGGCCGAGAACAAGATGGCGGATGCCAAGTAGAGTTCTATCAAGGCGACACTTTACTTGGGGGTGTTTTGAGCTTATATAGGCAGGTAAGAACCGGAACCAAAAACTCAAGAATTAAAATGTTTGTATAACATAAACATTGCAAGGGGAAGTCAGGAAAGAGTCAAGAGGGAGTCACAAGTGAAGGTCACCAACTGCTGGGATGTCTGCAGATGTCCTCAGGCAGTAGGCATTGTCACACGTGTAGTTGTATCTCAGCTGTCTTTCGGCTTAATTCCCCAGGTGACCGCCTTGGGTGGAGGCCGCCAAGGTCTGGAGGCTGAGCTGGCTGAACTGGGTCTGCACAGGGTGTGGGAGGCAACAGGGAACGAAAGGATCAAGGGCTTGGGGAAAGAGTAGCACTGCAGCTGTTCTGTTAGTGCAGGGCTAGGATGTGTTTGCCAGCATTCTTCTACTACTTGTTCCAAAATCAGGGGGCCTGGGCTGCACCATGGCCTGCCTGTCTCTCTCTCTCTCTACCTGGAGGCAAAGGGTCTGCTGCTGAGGTCCGGGTCTCTCTCTCTCCCCTGGGGCTGACCTGTTTGCTGCACAGCACCTTAATTAAAAGAAGGCAATGTATGAATGAGTTATTTTATTGTAGGAAGGATAGAATATGCTGGTTGAGTAGAGAGAAGGAAAGGAGAGGAAGGAGAGAGAGAGAAAGGAAGTAGAGAGAGGAAGGCAGAGAAGAGAACAAAGAACAGAGAGGAGAGAAAGAGCAAGAGGAGAAGGAGAGAGAGAGAGAGAGAGAGAGAGAGAGAGAGAGAGAGAGAGAGAGGAAGAGTGAGAGAAGTAAGAGTACTAGCGAGTGAAGAGGGGCAAACCGCCCCTTTTATTGTATGGTGCGTGGCATGCCTGGCTTGTGGTCAGATGACTGTGTGTAAGGTCCAGCTAGAATGCTGGGAGCTTGAGGCATTGTCTGCCTGATAGAGCACACATCTCCTGCAGGAGCAGCTGTGAGGGGTCTGTGCTGAAATCTGAGCCATTGGTCTCAAGAGCTTCACTGAACATCCTAACGTCCCTTGTGAACAAATTTACTTTGCTCAGTGAGACTCTGGGGTTCTGAGGTGGCCACTCTACTGGACTCTAGCTGTCAGAACTGCCCACTGCCCCACACTCTACACTCTAGCTCTGAGGAGGAGGTCCCCCTGAGTACCAACCCATCCTGGAACTTCAAGTCACTGCAAAAAGAGATACATGCTTTCTAACTGAGGCAAGAAAATACAGCCCAATTAGGAGAGCAGGATCCACAGGCAAGCAATAGAGTCAGGATAAGCCACCACAGGAAGACTAAGCTGTGTATCTGCTACATATGTTCAGGGGGCCTAGGTCCAGCCTTAGTATGCTCTTTGGTTAGTGGTTTAATATCTAGGAGCCTCCAAAGGTTCATGTTAGTTGACTCTGTTGGTCTTCCTGTGGAATTCCTATCCCTTCTGGGTTCCTCAATTCTTCCTTCAACTCTTCCATAAGATTTCAGAGCTCCATCTGATACTTGGCTATGTGTCTCTATCTGTTCTAGTCAGCTGCCAGGTGGAGCCTCTCAGAGGACAATTATCCTAGCCTCCCTTTTGTGAAACTAGATTGACAGATACAAACATAGCCTGAGGCTACAAGGGAGTTGAAGGAGGTAGACAGGCCAGCACGGTATCCATATAGATCTTCTGAAGACAGATTAGCACATTCTCTTCCCATCCCCTCTCTCACTCAATTTATTCTCTCCATCCACCTCCAATGACAAGTGAGGATGGTTGAATATCACCTAAAAGGGTAAATATGATAACTTTTAAATATTTAATGAAGATTATAAGTGAAAACTTATTTTTCTGTTGTTTTAATTAAAAATAAAATTAGCTTAATATCTCACTTATATATGGCTGGATTTATGCAGCAGTATTATTCAGAGTGGGACTCATAATAGCATAATGTAAATTCTGACACATGAGCATGACTCTACCTTTGTACTGAAAAGTAAGGATATAATCAATTGAGAAATGTTGGAATTATTCAGGGCAGTATGTTGTCCAGTGCTCATGATACAGTTCACAAGAGATGAAACAAACAAAATAAGCCAGAGATCCCCAGATTGAAACATAAAACTTTGACTCTAGAACTCAGTATAGCAGGAAGGAAGGACAGAAGGTAAGGATTTTGAGAGGTGATGGGATTGATACATGCAACACACAAAAATGTGTTTATGAACCCTTTGAATCATCCATCATTACCAAGTGGCAGCTATATGATCCTTTGAGCAGGCATGGCTACTGAAATGAAGTGGTTGCTAGGCATTCCACCTTCCTTTAGAATTATTCAAATAGGAAAATAACAGGTGACTATCCATATCATTCTGATCGAGTTGTGACTCTTGACTACTTTAGTAGTGTAGTAGGACCTTGCCAGTGTCTCAGAAATGAAGGATGCTTTTACTTAGCATTTGCTTTCTTTTGTACGGGGGAGACCCCCAATAGAGATTGGAGTTGTATGAATGAAAAGGGTTGGTAAATGTTCTTTCAACATCTGAGATAATACCAAAAAAATTAATAGTGGAACAGAATGTAGCAGGTACAAGGGAAAAAATGGAAGAGGGATGAACTAGCACATACTTTAACTATTATTGCCATCCTCCTTTATTGTTGTTCCCTGGGAGCAGTTATTAATATATTTTTTGCCTTGATAGATTTGACTATTCTGTACTTGAGATATAAATGGGTAAGTATAATATGTAAGTTATTTTTGAAAGGGCTACAATTGGTAAGACAATATTTCATCTCATATTACTTAAAAAATAATGACCTAGAAATCATTATTTAATGTTTGAGAATGATGTCAACATCTTTTAGTAAAATAGGATATTTGATCTCTTGAACATGTCTCATCACTCACAATATATAGTAGAATCCTCAGGTTTTGATATTAAATGAACCCTGTGGGCAAGAATTTTTTTTTCCAGAGAATGTCATTGTTACTTTCCTTCAATAAACCTTTTACCAACTAAATTTTGGCAGTATATCATGATATGCACACCTAATCAAATAAACTCATAAACACCCATTCCTCATTCTTCTTGATAGTGGGGGGAAAGCATCCATAATGAAACCTGTTTCTTCAGTTCTCCTTGATCTGGGCCTCATGCCTCAGTGTCTGTCAACTATGAACTTGTCAGTCTGGACACCTTCTGTGATACCCTCTGTCATTTTAAGATTTCCACTTTATTACTTTCTTCCCTTCCATCACAGAAACCAGAAAGACATGCCTTATATCTCTTTTAAAGCAGGGTTATTAAAATATGTTAGTGTGGATTTTGTCATCATTTTTTGTTTTGGAATTGATCATCTTTTATCTGAAAGACCATTAGAGATATAGCAATTTCTCAGTCCTTTAGTCTTGGCTCAATAGTTTAAGGTAGTACAGTTATATAGTTCCATTTTAAATTATTTGATTTGTTCAAGATCTTTTATTCTTTAAAGAGCTTGCCCTGATTTGTATTTTGATTAATTTTGTGGTAAGGGCTGAATAATTTTTTCAGCCTTCCATGGCTTTCTTAAAGGAGGGGTATCTGATTCAAAACTTTTTTTTTTTTTCCCAAAAGGAGTAATTTTAGTTTCAAGAATATCTTCATTAATTTGAAAAGTAAGAGGGTGATGTGAAAAGGACAATGGTTTGGAGAACGTGGATAAGGACTGAAGAGGAAGAAATGTTTTATGCCAGAATTAACTTACTCATATTTCAGTGTATATATAGTAAATGTGGCTCGTTTTCTGGATTTAGACACTGAATTCATAAGTTTGCATTTCTCGATGGCATGAAATCAATGATACCTCAGCAACAACAGACTTTGGTCTTCTAGAGCTTTTTGAATAATGATTAATTACAGAGTGAGTAGTACACCTAGAATGGGTTATGATTATTAAAAGCACAAATAAAGGAGAAAGAAAGGGAAATCAACAAAAGAACACAAATTCCAATCTGAAAGAATTATAAACGGCCAAAATTAGATTGAATTAATCAATAGAAGCTGATAATTTTGGATTAAAATATAATAATTCCAAATTATATTATTTATTTCATAGCAAGATAGTAAACAATAAATACTATTACATAGGCTAATGATAGTTAAAGTGAAACTATACCTTACAAGAGAATTCCAATGGAAAATTAAGAGATAATGAGAAAATGAATGTTACTGTATTATCCAGCAAGTTCCACCATAAAATTAATTTAAAACAATTTATTTTAGTAGACTAAAAAGTTTCCTCCAAAATGTATATGTGTACTTCTTGAAGATTAGATCACAGTCTTATCAAAGAAAAGTATGAATGAATTAAGGTTCATTCTATAACTATTTGAGCAGTGATAGTTTACAGCTAAAAGTGTCACACACACATGAAACTCAGAGGAATGAATGATACAACCAACATAAAAAAAAGAAAGAAAGAAAAAAGAGGAATCTTGGATTGGATCCTGTATCTAAAAGAGGTAGTATCTGAAAAATTGGTGAAATCTGAATAAGTACCTAGTTTACTCAATTTGCAAACTTTGTTTAGTAGAGTACCCTTAGCTGATCTTGCTACAGTTAGTGCCTCAAGAATAGTAATTTTTGATTAATTTGTTTTATTTTATGTGTATGATAGGTTTGCCTGTATGTACATCTGTGCACCATGTGTGTGCCTGGTACCCATAGAGGTTGGGAGAGGGGCTTGGGTCCCTTGAAACTGGAGTTATGGATTGTTGTAAACTGTCATGTGGGTTCTTTGAATAGAACTCCAGTTCCAGTATTAACAACAACTACTCTTAACAGCCGAGCTATCATCTTTCCAGTCCTACGAAGAGTAATTATTGAATTTTTGTTGGGACATGTATTCATAGGTCCAGCATATCTGTAGGTTCTTATCAAATATTTAACCAATTCATTGTGCAAGAAAAAGAAAGAAAACAAGCCACATACCAGAACCTTAGCGGAATTTGAGAAAATAATGTATGATTTATGACTAAAGTAAAAAAAATTACAAAATTAAAAAGATACTATTGGGCCATGTAAATAATATGGATTATGAAATTCTATTAAAGTTCAGTAATTGTTTACTTTAGTATCATTGTAAGCATTTTATACATTTAGAATTAGATAAACTTATATTGTTTAATCAAATTATACCTAAAGTCATCTAGAATCTATTAAATGTTTAATAATTGTTGCCACAACTGAGAAAATGTGAATGCATATTTATAAAATTCAAGTTGTAAACATATTTAGCATATTTTGATTTATCAGATTTATGTCTTTAATGCATTTTTTTATCTTTTTGGTTGGAGATGTGACAAATGTCATATTTATACTCAATACAACCATGAAATCAGCCATTTTGATGATTTTAGAAGTCATTGGGCAATGTTTTAAAATATGTGACTATTAAATACCTTTGTAAAAGTTAACTGATAGTATATGCTAGACATTTTGAGTACCCTAATCTAGCTATTGGCATTGGTATATTAAAGAGAATTATAAATTATTATATGTACAAAACCAATAAACTGTGTAAGCATATTTAAAAAGTAAATTCTAAAACAAGCAATTAATAATAATATAACTTTTTGTTCAACTTATTTCTTTTTTTCATTCCTGAAGTTTATTATTATTATTATTATTATTATTATTATTATTATTATTATTATAATAAATTATCTTTAATTTATTACAGTCCAGTCATTATCTCCCTCCCTGTCTGCCTTCTGGCAGTTCATCATCCCATTCCTCCTCCCCTGTCTCTAAGAGGATGTTTCCAACCCAACCCACCCTCCAGGCCTCAAGTCTCTTGAGAGTTAGGTGCATCTTCTCTCACTGAGGCCAGACCAGGCTGTCCTCTGCTGTATATGTGTTAGGGGCCTCATATCAGTTAGTGTAGAATTGCAAATAGTGATAATTTTACTTCTTTTCCAATTTGTGTCTCCTTGATCTCCTTTTGTTGTCTTTTTGCTCTAGATAGAACTTAGAGTACTATACTGAATAGATACAGAGACAGTGGCAGCCTTTTCTTGTTCCTGATTTTAGTAGGATTGCTTCAAGTATCTCTCCATTTAATTTGATATTGACTGTTGGTTTGCTATATATTGCTTTTATAATGTTTAGTAATGGGCCTTTAACTCCTGATCTTCATTTCTATCAAATTTTATCTGAAAGGAACATATCACTGTGAAAAATTTCATCATCCTAGTGGTTGGCTGAAGGTTTTTTTCTTTAAAATCTATATAGTGAAATGGATTTTTTCCTAATCTTTAACATAATAACCATTACTATAAAATTTCACTTAATGCATATGTCATACTTTATAGTGAATGCTACAAAGCAACAGAGATTAGGACAGCAAGATGCCCCAGATCATAAAAACAACTGCTGACAACTTTTGTTCACTCTTTGTTGTCCACACAGTGGGAAACAGAAGAACAAACTCCATCAAATTCTCTTCTGACTTCTACATGCATGCCTGGAACACATGCATAGTAAATAAACAAATGAATAAAAATAGCATTGTGAAGAGCAGAAATTGTGTTTGGTATGCATATTAGATGTTGATACAAAAGAAGGATTAATTATCACTGTGTTGATGCCTTCTATTGGCTTTTGACATTATATTCTGATTTTGCTATATACTAGTCAGTCTAGTAGCATGATAAACCAATTTGAGTTGATTTGCCCTAGAGTCTTTATTGATGTGATTCTTGACCTTAATAATTTGCAATTCAACTGATAAGACAAGTATAAAATTCTGTGAATAAAAGAGACACTATAATAAATGCTGAGATATATATGAATTTGGAGAACTTATGAAATAAACTAACATATTATAGCATCAAAATTTTCTGTGGTTTATATACTCAGTTTTAAAAAAGACATCATTGAATGTTTTTATCCATAACCATGATGAAAGAAGAAAATTCAGTACTGAGAACTTATTTTTACCTGTGGTTGCTTTCTTTAAAATAGTTTTTCACTAGCTTAATGCTTCCTTCCTCAGGAAACTGAAATGGTTCACAAAGCATCTATTTTACTGGTTTTATTCTTGTATTACTTAAGCTCAGATTTCAACCTTGGCAGGAACAAGCTGGTTGTTTGCAAAAACAAAAGAGGAACTGGTGTTTTCTCAAACATAATATCAATTTAAAAATAGAAAGTGACTATTTTTTGTAGCTCACATCTACCTACCATTCGTCTTATTTGCCAAGTCCTATTTGACCAAGTCTTTTATGCAGTTGAGAACATTTCTAGGTGAGTAAAGACAAGACCATAAAGCTGATAACCACCCTGCCTCCCTCTTTAGCACTGCCGATTGGTCCACAGGAGTCACAACAGTTCCTCAACAAATATCAGCCCCAGGTAATGAAGACCCCACATGATAGGAGCTCCCTTCTGATCTAGATTAGGCACAAACCACATGCAAACATCTGTTTTTATAGAGAAATTCTTTATTAAATGGGATAGAAAAGTTAAAGTGTCTGCTTTCGTCAGGTAGAAAAACAGCAGTCAATGACTTTGCAGACATAATTTTTAGGAAGAGAATAAAGGATATCTATGTTAGAATGGGCTAGGATACAGTAGTATATTTTGATTGGATGTGTTAATTAGGTGAATTAAAGGTGGCTTTTGATTGATTAATTTTATTAGTCATCCTCAGGAATGAGGAATGAGTCTGGTATAAGAAAATGTCCAAATTAAGGAACAGACCTTGATGGTTAGCTTTAGGAATGTAATCTGTGGTTTAATAAGGGATCTAGAAGAGGGAACGAGGAAGGGCAAGACCTACCAGTGTTATGCATAAATGTATCTTTTATTCATTAGATGGGTTCTAGAAGGCTTAATATTGAATAAGTTCACCCTTTCTACTTTTTATGAACTCTGGCTGGAAGGATGAACTCAGGTGTTCTGACTCAAAACTCCTCTCCAAGCTAACTTCAAACTGTTTTCTCTCAGCTTCTCACTGAATTGCTCTGCTTGGCTTCAAACTAATTTAGGCAATTTGTTCTCATCTTCTGGCTTCTTATTCTCTTACTTCAATTGCCTCTGCTGCATGAACTGAACTGAACTGAGATGAACTGAACTAAACTGAACTGAAGTCAACTCAACTCAGCTCAAGTTAACTCTATTGCACTGCCTCTTGTGCTGAATGACTGAACTGAATTCCACTGACTAACCAGAACTGCCTCACTCTTTCTCCCTGCACTTATTTAAAGTCTCCACTCTCCATTCCCTATCTGTTTTCCTGAGAGTTGTATGTAATCTCTGACTTCCAAAGGAGCAAAGAGTCTCTTCTAGGTGGATCAGTTTGTCTGAGAGTATCTTTCCTCCATCTTTACTGCTTCTTTGCTCTTGAGGATGAAGAGGCCTAGTGAATTTGATCAGTTTCAAGGACTTCCTGAAGCTATTTTGGTTTGTAGAGGCTGCCTTAAGGAGCTTCCCTGAAGGATGGGATTTTTCCACGTCAGAAGAAACTGCTACATAACAACCAACTGTCTCAGAATTGAGGGAAGAACTGTGATCAGACACAAATAATCTGTTTTGATGACTATGAAATTCTATTATTTTATATTACTCATTCTATTTACATCTGATAAAGATGCATTTCATATAAGTCTACAGGTTGGTTTTTGAACAATGTCAAACTGATGTCAGTTCCTCCATACTAGTGATCTCACATGCAAGACAATCTTATAGTTTCCTTTCTACAGAAATCTACTGTCACATTAGGGATGTTAAGAAAGGCAAATTGTATTTTTCCAGATTCTTAGTTTTGTTTCATGGTTCTCTTTCATTTTACTAGTGTATAATTAAGACAATTTGTTCACTGCAACAGAGAGATATACCTAGTAATCAAGGCCTTACTGAAACATGCCATTAGTCTTTGCTGGTGGTCAAGATTACATTATATACTATATGTGACAATATCATGGTTATGCCTAAATTAAATAGTTTTAATATCAATGCATCCCAGGAAATAAGGCTTGTGGCTAACCTGTCAGGCTATTCAGTAGCTACCAATGTAAATCAGTACATTTTCTTCATTTGTCTCTAAAATGTTTTGGTATAAATATGCTATTTTAGTCACAATTGGAAGTATTTTAAGTTTTCCATGTAAGGAGAGGTGATTTAATAAAGCACTTGGTGAATATAGTAATAATAATAATATAACTCCATGTTTACATAGTACTCATCAATGTAATAACTACAATTTCTTTGCTTTTCAAAATCTACTATGTCAAAAAGATAAGAATTAATGATATACAATGAGTTCCATTTTCCATATTTCCTTCTGGCTTATGGATCCCATTTCTATAGAAGAATAAAGCATTTACTAAGAGGTATCTTTCCATCCAGCATTGTATCTGTGCTAAGCCTAAACAGAATTGACAGAAGTATTTGTCTTCCAAGAACTGATGTCTTAGAGGCAGAAGGCAGTTGATAAATATAAGCTTATGAAATACACTTATTTAGTTAATATGTTTCATAAATAAGTATACACTAAGGAAATGAGTAGATCATGTTAAACGAGTGGGATCTATATTACACAGATTTGTACTGATAAATTTACACAGAAGGCATATATTGTCTGAATTGCTGAGGGTGATGCTTTTTAATGAGAAATACATTAATTCCTTGTTTTTCATGACCTGTGACTTTTTTCCAGCTTTTTTCTTTTTTCTTTTCTTTTCTTTTCTTTTCTTTTCTTTTCTTTTCTTTTCTTTTTTCTTTTCTTTGCTTTGCTTTGCTTTGCTTTTTTTTTGAACTCTTTTTAAAAAAATTTTCCTCCCTTGGATATTTTCTTTATTTACACTTCCAATGATTACACCTTTCCAGGTCCCCCCTTCGGAAACCCCCTATCCCATCCCCCCTCCTCCTGCCTCTCTTAGGGTGCTCCCCCACCACCCAATCCCATCCTCCCGTCCTGGTATTCCCCTATACTGGGGAGTTGAACACCCTCAGGCCTGAGGGCCTCTCCTCCCACTGATGTCCAACAAGGTCATCTTCTGCCACACATGTGGCCAGTGCCATAGGTCACTCCATGTGTATTCTTTGGTTGGTGGTCCAGACCCCTGGAGCTCTAGGGGGGTCTGGCCTGTTGACACTGTTGCTCCCTCCATGGGGCTGCAAACCCCCTCAGCTTCTTCAGGCCCTTCTTCATTTCCTCCATTGGGGATCCCTGAGTTCAGTCCAATGGTTGGTTGCAGACTTCCTCCTCTGTATATGTCAGACTCTGGCAGAGCCTCTCAGGAGACAACCATATCAGGCTTCGGTCAGCAAGTACTTCCCCAACATCCACAATAATGTCCCAGTTTGGTGGCTATATATAGGATGGATCCCCAGGTGGGGCAGTCTCTGAATGACCTTTCTTTCAGTCTTTGCTCCACACTTCATCTCCATATTTTCTCCTGTGAGTATTTTGTTCACCCTTCTAAAAAGCACTGAAGAATCCACATTTTGGTCTTCCTTATTCTTAGGCTTCATTTAGTCTGTTAATTGAATCTTGTGTATTTCAAACTTTTGGGTTAATATCCACACATCAGTGAGTGCATACCTTGTTTGTTACTTTGTGACTGAGTCACCTCACTCAGCATGATATTCTCAAGTTCCATCCATTTGCCTGTGACTTTCATGAAATCATTTTCTTAATGACTGAGTAGTACTCCATTGTGTAAATGTATCACATTTTCTGTATCCATTCCTCTGTTGAGGGAAAATCTGGATTGTTTCCAGTTTCTGGCTATTATAAATAAGAGTGCTATGAACATAGTGGAGCATGTGTCCTTATTACATGTTGGAGCATTTTCTGGGTACATGCCCAGGAGTGGTATAGCTGGGTCCTCAGGTAGTACTATACCCAATTTTCTGAGGAACTATCAGACTAATTTCCAGAGTGGTTGTACCAGCTGGCAATCCCACCAGTAATGGAAGAGTGTTCCTTTTTCTCCACATCCTTGCCAGCATCTGCTGTCACCTGAGTTTTGGATCTTAGCCATTTTGACTGGTATGTGGTGGAATCTCAGGATCGTTTTGATTTGCATTTCTTTAGGTGTTTATGAGCCCTTCGAGTTTCCTCAGTAGAGAGTTCTCTGTTTAGCTCCGTTCTCCATTTTTAATAGGGTTATTTTGTTTTCTGGAGTCTATTTTCTTGAGGTCTTTGGATATATTAGATATTATCCCTCTATTAGATATAGTAGTAAAGATCTTTTCTGAATCTGTTGGTTGCCTATTTTGTCCTATTGACAGTGTCCTTTGCCTTACAGAAGCATTGAAATTTTGTGAAGGTCTCATTTGTCAATTCTTGATCTTAGAGCATAAGCCATTGATGTTCTGTTCAGGAAATTTTCCCCTGTTCCCATGTGTTTGAGATTTCTCCTCACTTTTTCTTCTACAAGATTCAGTGTATCTGGTTTGATGTGGAGGTCCTTGATCCACTTGGATTTGAGCTTTGTATAGGGTGATAAGAATGGATCAATTTGCATTCTTCGATAAACTGACTGCCAGTTGAACCAGCACCATTTATTCAAAATGCTATCATTTTTTTCCACTGGATGGTTTTATCTGCTTTGTCAAAGATCAAGTGACCATAGGTGTGTGGGTTCATTTCTGTGTCTTCAACTCTATTCCATTGATCTACATGCTTGTCATTGTACAAATACCATGCAGTTTTTAATCCCTATTGCTCTATAGTACAGCTTGAGGTTAGGGATGGTGTTTCTCCCAGAAGTTCTTTTATTATTGAGAATAATTTTTGCTATCCTGGTTTTTATGGCTATTCCAGAAGAATTTGAGAATTGTTCTTGGTAACTCTATGGAGAATTGAGTTCGATTTTGATAGGGATTGCACTAAATCTATATATTGCTTTTGGCAAGATGGGCATTTTTATTGTATTAATCCTGCCAATCCCTGAGCATGAGAGATCTTTCCATCTTCTGATTGTCTTCTTCTATTTCTTTCTTCAGAGACTTGAAGTTCTTGTCATACAGATCTTTCACTGGTTTGGTTAGAGTCACACCAAAATACTTTATATTTTTTGTGACTTTTGTGAAGGGTGTGTTTCCCTAATTTCTTTCTCAGCATGTTTATTCTTTGAGTAGAGGAAGGCTACTGATTTGTTTGAGTTAATTTTATATCCGGCCATATTGCTAAAGTTGTTTATCAGGCTTAGGAGGCCTCTGGTGTAATATTTGGGGTCACTTAAGTATACTATCATATCATCTGCAAATAGTGATATTTTGACTTTTTCCTTTCTGATTTGTATCTCTTTGACCTCCGTTTGCTTTCTAATTACTCTAACTTGAACTTCAAGTACTATATTGAATAGATAGGGAGAGAGAAGGCAGTTTGTCTAGTCCCTGATTTTAGTGGGATTGCTTCAAATTTCTCTCCTTTCTGTTTGATGTTGGTTACTGATTTTCTTTGTGTTGCTTTTGCTATGTTTAGTTATGGGCCTTGGATTCCTGATCTTTCCAAGACTTTTATCATGAAGGGATGTTGGATTTTGTCAAATGCTTTCTCAGCATCTAATGAAATGATTATGTTTTTTTTTTCTTTTTCTTTGAGTTTGTTTATGTAGTGGATTACACTGATGGATTTCTGTATAATGAACCATTCCTGCATTCCTGGGATGAAGCCTATTTGATTGTGGTGAATGATAGTTTTGTTGTGTTCTTGGATTCAGGTGGCAAGAATTTTATTGAGTAATTTTACACTAGTATTCATAAGGGAAATTGCTCTGAAGTTCTCTCTCTTTTTTTTTGTTGGAACTTTATGTGGTTTTTGTGTTAGAGTAATTGTGCCTTCATAGAATCAATTGGGTAATGTACCTTCTGTTTCTATTATGTGAAATAGTTTGAAGAGTATTGATATTATTTGTCCTTTGAAAGTCTGATAGAATTCTGCTCTAAAGTCATCTAGTACTGGGCTTTTTTTTTTTTTTTTTTTTTTT
>JADRCC010152623.1:0-12131 GCA_019843855.1 Hylomyscus alleni
TGTTTCTGAGTGGTTTGGGTGGCAATTCTCAGACCCCAACAAATATCTATTGTTATATTCTCCTTTTTATTCCTGCCTTTGTTAATTGGGATATTCTCTTAGCTTTTTAGTTAGTTTGGATAAGTTTGTCAATCTTATTTATTTTCTCTAAAAACAGCCTTTCATTTATTTTTAGTATTGTTTTTTCCATGGAATTCAGCCCTCAGTTTGATTATTTCTTTCCATCTACTTATTTTGTATGTTATATCTTTTTATTCTAGCATTTCAAGTATGCTATTATTATGCTCTTAATTTAAGATTTCTATATTTTTTTTACTTTTTACATTGTAACTTAGTGATTTGCTTCTTAAAACTGCCTTCAGTGTGTCCCATAACTTTTAAAATATTTTGTTTTTCTTTCAAACACATGATATTTTCTTTATTAATTTCTGTCTTGACACGTTTTTAATATAGTGACTAGTTCAGCTTGCATGAGTTTGTAAGCTTTCTGTTGTTTTTGTTCTTGATACTCAACTTTAATCCATGGTAGTCAAATAGGATACAGAGTTTTATCTCAGTTTTCTTATGTCTGATGTGACTGCTTTCTATCTAAGTATATGATCAATTATGCAGAAAAGTTCATGAGCTGTTGAGAAGAAGGTATTTTGTTTTGTATTTATGTGAAATGCCTGTAATATTTTCTGTTATTTTTGGTTTATAAAATCATTTAGCTCCAGTATTTCTCTGTGTAATATTTTTTCTGGGTGACAGAATGGATATATGCATTTAGTAGCTCTTTCTTTGATAATTATCTACTATCCTTTGCTTTCTCTTATGATCATTTTGGTTTGAAGTATATTTCATGAGATATTAAAATTGCTATACCAGCTTGCTCCTTGGGTTCATTTGCTTAGAATAGCTTTTTTTCCCCTAGTTTTATCCTGAGGTGGTGAATATATTACTGCTGTGAACAGTTACCATGACCAAGGTATCTCTTATTTTTTTTGAACTTTATCTTTTTTATTAACTTTTATTGCATTGTGATGAGAAAAGTTACATGATTTCAATTTGTCTGAATTTGTTAACATTTAAAAACATATTTTAAGTAAATAGAATTAAATCACATTCTTGTTTCCATTTTATACCCCAACTCCTCCCAGAGACGCCCTCTTCAATACCTATAATGTCTTTTTTGTCATATTCTTTAAAATTTATAAAATATTATAACAATAAAAATGAGTATTATAAAAGTTGTTTGATATAAGATAACAATCAATTTAACAGTGTTATGTTGATGCTTGTCTACAGAAATACTGAAAATACATACATTTTTCTCAGTATAAATTTTAAATAACTCCAAACATACTAACTGTATATTTTAAAAAATACATTACTACTAGTATTTTCTTAAATGAACATAAATATATAAAGTCGTTTTGTTTCTTTGTTTTGTATTTAGTAGAGTTTAAAATCTTGGCTCTTACTGTGGTACAAGCCCCAAACAAGAACAATTTTTAGACATTGGAGTTCATTGTAATAAAGCTTTACTTCAATGACCCTCAAATCACTGAAGGATTTTACCTCCATCGTAGCTAAGCTGAGAGTTGACAGTTAAGCTGTGCCAAGGAATGAATTGTAGGCACAATTTTTGGATACAGACTTCCTGCTATGGTCAAAACTATTTGACTTCAGTGGGTGACTTTATTCTCAGGCCACAGAGAACAGGTTACATTCATTTAAGAAATGGTGTGTGTAATAAGATAGTCTATCCATAAAGTCATTCACCAACTGTTTCAATGAACAATGGTTCTGCTTGGAGGGTGGCACAGATATTAGGTGTGGCTAAGAATCTGGTTCATTGGCTGTGATAATTTGGAAAAGCATTCATCTCAGAGAAAGAGTAACTTATAAAGTCCTCTTCTTCAAACTTGATATAAGAGCTACAAATGTCAAGCAAAGCATTCATTCTCACTCTTTGCTGTTCTCTTTCCTACAAGCCACCTCCCAAGTTAATTGTCTATATCTCCCTTGCGTATATAAATACTTTTGAAATATATAAGTTGTCCTGAAAACCATAGTATAGTGTAAAAACATGAAATAAACAATACTCCTAATAGAGAGGCTGAGATGGGAGAAGCAAGATTTCAAGACCCTTATCTTGTACACAGCAAGACACTGTCACAAACAAGCTGAAAGTATATATAGATTGCACAATATTGGAACTATTTCTCCAATAACCAAATTAGAGAGACCTTTGGATGACAATCAATTATCCTTTGTAGAACTGGATTTGTGGAAAGATATTGTATAAATTTTGTTTTGTCATGGAATATCTTGTTTTCTCCATCTATGGTAATTGAGAGTTTTGCTGGGTATAGTAGCCTGGGCTGGCATTTATATTCTTGTAGGGTCTGTATGACATCTGCTCAGGATCTTCTAGCTTTCATAGTCTCTGGTGAGAAGTCTGCTGTAATTCTGATAGGCCAGCCTTTATATGTTACTTGACATTTTTCCCTTACTGTTTTTAAAATTCTTTGTTTAGTGCATTTGGTGTTTATATTATTATATAACTGGAGGAATTTCTTTTCTGGTCCAGTCTATTTGGAGTTCTGTAGTCTTCTTGTATGTTCATGGGCATCTATTTCTTTAGGTTTGGGAAGTTTTCTTCTATAATTTTGTTAAAGATATTTACTGGCCCATTACATTGGGGGTCTTCACTCTCTTCTATACCTATTATCCTTAGGTTTGGTCTTCTCATTGCATCCTGGATTTCCTGGATGTTTTGGGTTAGGAGCTTTTTGCTTTTTGCATTTTCTTTGACTGTTGTGTCAATGTTTTCTATGGTGTCTTCTGCCCCTGAGATTCTCTCTTCTATCTCTTGTATTCTGTTGGTGATGCTTGCATCTAAGACTCCTGATTTCTTTCCTAGGTTTTGTATCTCCAGGGTTGTCTTTCTTTCTGATTTCTTTTTTGTTTCTATTTCAATTTTTAGATTCTGGATGGTTTTATTCATTTTCTTCACCTGTTTGATTGTGTTTTCCTGTAGTTCTTTAAGGGATTTTTGTGATTCCTTTTTAAGAGCTTCTAACTCTTTACCTGTGTTCTCCTGTATTTCTTTGAGGGTGCTATTTATGTCTTTCTTAAGGTCCTGAATCTTCATCATAATAAGTGATTGTAATTCTGAATCTTGTGTTTCCTGTGTGATGTTGTGTCCAGGACTTGCTATGGTGGGAGAATTGGGTTCTCATGATGCTAAGTAACCTTGGTTTGTGTTGTTTATTTTCTTATGCTTGCCCCCAGCCATCTGGCTATCTCTAGTGCTATCTGCCCTTGCTAAATCTGACTGGAGTCAGTCCTTCCTGTGATCCTGGTTATATCCGAACTCCTCAGAGTCAGGCTGTCTCTGTTTTCATGTGATTCTGGAATCTTGTGACCCTGGGCTTGTTAGAGCACCTGGGAATGGAGCAGCTTCCTCTGTGTGTTGTGGGACTGGCTGCAGAGGTTGTGCCCAAGGTCTGCTCAGGACACCAGCCCAGAGAGACTGGAAGGAACTTGAGCCACTCTGCTGGTGGAGTTCCTGTGTGCCTGGTCCCACAGGTCCGAGTTACTCCTGGTGTTGGGGCAGATGTTGGGTCCTCCTCACCTCTGATCCTGAGAGTGTCAGAGTGCCTGGGAGTGGAGCTTCTTCTGGGTTTTGTGGGACTGACTGCAGAGCTTGTGCTCCAACCAAGGCATCTTTTATAAAGGACAATATTTAACTGGGGCTGGCTTACAGGTTCAGAGTTTAAGTCCATTATCATCAAAGTAGGAAGCATGGCAGCATTTAGGCAGGCATGGCATTGGAGAAGCTGAGAGTTTTACATCTTCATATAAAGGAAGCCAGGAGAAGACTGTCCTCAGCCAGCTAGGAGGAGGGTCTCAAAACCCACCCCACACTGACACAATTCCTCCAACAAGGCTATAACTTCTTCAACAAGGCCACTTTTCCTAATAGTGCCACTTCCTGGGACAAGCATATTCAAACCTCCAAATATCTGTGATGTACAGTTGTGTTTCATGGATGTAGCAGAAGATAGATCTTGTGCTTGAATCCATTCAATTAGTGTCTTTTCTTGAGGTGGGAGGACTTTGAGACCAATGATATTGAGAGTTTTCAATGAGCAATGGTTGTTTAATCCTGCTATTTTATTGATGTAGTGTGGGTTTTTCCCGAACCTCGCTTGATTTTCTAATCTAATATTTATTGCATGAAGTTTTCTTTGGTGTGTTTAACCTTTGCTTCTTGAAGTTTTCCTTCAGTTTCTTTCAATAGGGCTGGATTTATAGATAGATACTACTAAAATTAGTTTTATTCTTAAGTGCCTGTTTTTACTCATCTATTGTTAGTGAGAGTTTTGGTGGCTATTGTAGTCTGGTCTGGCATCTGTGTCCTCTAAGAGTTTGTGTAACATCTGTCCAGACCTTCTGTTTTTTAACATTTCTATTCAAAAATCTAGTATCATTCTAAAAAGATCAGTTTATTTATTTGCTCATTTCCCTTGAAACTTTTAATATTTTTCTTTGATTTGTAGATTTTCTGTAGATTTTTATGTGCTGAGGGTACTTTGTTTTCTGGTTTTATCTATTTTGGTGTTCTCTATGCTTCTTGTACCTTAATAGGCATATCCTACTTTAGATTAATGAAATTTTCTTCTGTTTTTGTTGAACATATTTTTTGTATCTTTGAACTGATTTTCTTTTCCTTCTTCAATCTTATAATTCACAGACTTGGTCTTTTCATGCTATCTCAGACTTCCTAGATGTTTTTTGCCTCAGTTTTTGTTGGTGGTGTTGTCTGTTTGTTGTTTTAATATTTTCTTCAATGGGGGTATCCATTTCTACTTTCTTGTCTTTCATGCTTTAGTTTCTCTTCTATCCCTTGTATCCTCTTGCCTCTGAGTTTCCTATATGTCTTTCTTAATGTTTTTGTTTCCAGATTTATTTCAGTTTGGATATTTTAATGACTCTATTTCACATCTTGAACTGCTTCTTCCTTTTACTCCACTGGTTTTCATAGATTTCATAAATGGATGTGTTCATATCCTCTTTAAAAACTTCTAACATATGCATGATACTTATTTTGAAATCTTTATTTTGTGTTTCAGCTATATTGCATTTCTTAGTGACTATTGCAATAGGCTTGCTCTACTTGAGTAGAGACGTAATTGTCCTAGCTCCTACTGATTTTGTTTTTATTCTGGCCTCTAGGCATCTGGCTTTCAGCTAATTGTAATTCTGGGTGCTTATATTTGGTCTTGTCTGTGTTAGTTGGGTATCAAGTTCCTTACTTGCTGTTCCTTTATCTGATTCATAGAAGAACATCTCCATTGTGGGCCACCTGGAAGTAAATTCTTTTGAGATCCTGCCAGCTGTGGCCACTAGGGATCCTGGGTAGAATGTGTTTCTGCTTCCTGGGTGACATCTGAACTACATTTCAAAAATTCACTTTTACCCTTGGATTAAAGCAAAGTCTGTGTAATTACAAAAGAGAGAATAGGAAAAAATAATATGGTAAAAATAAAATTAAAAAAACATATTTTACATACATATATGACTATTTATCTTAGCATACTTGACTGTTTATAATTTTTCCATTTCAATTTGATACGCTCTACTTATTATACAATAACTAATTACTTTCAGTCTTTCCTTCTATAATTGGTGTTTTGTTCAATTAATCTGTATGCTTATAGTTGTACTGGTTTACACATAATTTTATTACAGCTTTATGCCAACTGATTTTAAATTGTTAAACCATTGCTATAATTGTTGATACATATATCACATTAGAAAAGAAGACATGATAGATATTTCATACATATGGTATATAAGAGCCAAGATATAAAGTATCTTGACAGAAGCACTGATAGTCTATAAATCTATTTACTTTAATTCATTTTGATATGACATTTTTACCGATGGTCTTTGTACTGATGTGTGACTTGAGCTCTTGCTCTCAATTAAATATGACAAGCAAGAAGAGTCTGACTAGAAGTAAAAGTGGAATTATCTGAAAATAACTGGGATAAGTAAAAACAAATTGAACATAAACATGATTTTCCTTCCCATAGTAAAGCCAAGCATAATTTGAAAAACAGAGGCTTTAAATATATTGGTATGAGCATTTTCCATTTCATGGAATATAATATATGTCAATATATTTCCTTATCATTTTCATGTTCAAAATTTCAAAGGGATGCCATAACATACATCTAAGTCATTTTTAACTTAAAATATCTACATTATTTTTTACTTTGCTACTCTATAATTTTTAATAAAATACAGAAATTAGGAAATTACACTAATAAACAGTGTGATGATTTCATTATACCTATAATTAAGAAGATATTGACTTTTTTTCTTTTTCCTGAATGTAACAAAGTTTCAGTAAATAATAAGATGTGATCTCAGGAGGTGTATCCATAAGGACAAATCTGAGTAACATTATATCTTATGTTCATTTTCATGAAAACTTCAGGTTCTTAACACAGTTCTAGCCGGGCGGTGGTGGCGTATGCCTTTAATCCCAGCACTTGGGAGGCAGAGGTAGGCGGATCTCTGAGTTCGAGGCCAGCCTGGTCTACAGAGTGAGTTCCAGGACAGCCAAGGCTATACAGAGAAACCCTGTCTCGAAAAACAAAAAAAAAAAAAAAAAAAAAAAAAAAAAGAAAAACACAGTTCTATACATAAATTTTATTTAAAGATATATTTTATCAAGGCTAGACAGATGATTCTATGATTACAAGAACCTACTGCTTTTTCACAGGATACAAGCTTAGTTCCCAGCACCCATATTAGGCTTCTGGCAACAGTTTCTCATCTCAGTTACAATAGACTTAAAGATACAAAGAACTCTTCTTCATCTTCCTTAGGCACTATACTTATGTCCTCATACACACACGCATGCACACGCACACACATATGCACATGTGCACATATAAATAAAAATAGCATATAAATAAAAACATGATGTTACTTAAAAGTCCACTTTCTCCTCTCAGATAGTAGCAAAAATGTATATGATAATGACGGGGAGACTGTAAGAGAGAATGAGAATATAAAATGCCAAGAAAGGAATATTTGTCCAGTAACAAGCATCTTATATAGGTAATATATACCGTCTAGGTCTAGGTAATAGGACATATATTTTTGTTGTAGCCGCCTGCAACTGCATACGATCTGGTCTTCTGGAAAAGAAGTAGGAGCCTAAAAGAATAAAGGGAACTGGACATCAAGAGGGAATAAAAAATGGGATCAAGGCATGGTGGTGCTTTCAATCTGCCATGTATTATTCAACTGTGCAACAAACAGGTAGGCACAAACCCCGTTCTCAGTCTGCCAGCATTTTATGGGCCAATCAGCCAAAATGCCCAGCAATGGGGAGAGGGAACTTGAAAAGTCCACCTCTATTAGACAGACAGGGCCTCAAGTGGAGGAACAGGCTAATTAACCCACAGTAAAAATTTCTGATCCAGAATTGTTCCTGTGTAAAATAACTGCATGAATGAAAGTAGAAAAGAGACTGAAGACAGGAGTTTGGTATGACTGTCCTCTGAGAGGCTCTATTAGAATCTTACTGATAAATATTCAGATATATATACTCAATCATTGGACTGAATTTGGGAATCCCTATGGTTGAATTAGGGGAAGAAGTGAAGAAGCTGAAGGGGAGGGTGATCCCATAAGAAGACCACGAGTCTCAACTAACCCTGACCCAGGGAGCTCTCAGAGACTGAACCACCAACCAGGAGAAGGAGCATACACAGGCAGTCTAAGGCCCCTGGCATATATATACCAGAAGGCTGCCTAGTCTGGCCTCACTAGGAGAAGATTTGCCTATTCCTCAAGAGTGTTGAGGTCCCAGGGAAGGGGAGGCCTGGTGCCACGGAAGTACCCTCTTAGAGGCAAGGGGGAGGAGGAATAGGATGAGGAACTATGAGAGGAGGGGCCAGAAGGTCCTGGGACAACAGCTGGAATGTAAATAAATAAAATAATTAAACAAAACAAAACAAAACAAAAGTTCTCAGAAATCTAGCTTACCTTCATCTACAGAAGACTCAAAAGCTGATCTTGCAGTAAACTGCATTGCTTTGAACAAAACAAACAATAAAAAAAAACAAACAAAACAAAACAAAAACAAAAAAACAAACCAAACAAAAAACAGAAAGAATCAAGAGTCTTAGTCATCAGGAAATGAAAATCAGAACTATTTTGAAGTTTCATCTTACACCAATCAGAATCTCCAAATCAATGAAACAAATGAGCACTCATGCTGGTGAGGATGTGAAGTAAGGGGACCACATAGCCATTGCTAGTGAGAGTGAAACTTGTATAGCTGCTATAGAAATCAATATGACAGTTTCTTTAGAAGCTGGGAATAGTTCTATCTCAAAATCCAGCTATATTATACTTGGGCATAAACCCAGAGGTTGTTTCACCCTTTTATATAAACATTTGTTCAATAATGTACATTATTCCTCCATCATAATAGCCAGAAATTGGAAACAAATTGCATAACTATAAATAAATGGGTTACTTAAGAATGTGTGGTACATTTACATCATAGAATTTATTCAACCATTAAAAAAATGAATATAAGGCCATGTTTGACTTTACTAGGAATACAAGTAAGAATTAATTTAAGTCTCAAAGAAAAAACTAAATGCAGTCCCTGCTTTAGATAAATGAATGAGTATATTGAAGTCCCAAGGTCCAGCCATCAATGCAAAGTCATTAGTAGCAACTTATCCCTTGGTGCATAGGGTCTTAACTTGGCCATGGGGGGGCAGAGTTGTCTTCTCATGATACAGTTGATATCTCTTTTTGCCCTTTAGTTGGAAATTTACTATATTTTTGGTGAAGTCCATTGTCTCTTCACTCTCTACCATTGTTTTTGATATCCCTAAACTCTAGGGCCCAGAGGGAAATCCATAATATTTCAGTTGATTCATGTACACTGAGAGTTATATGCCCCTTTTATTCTCAAGATGTAAAAGAGGGAAAATTATTGCATCAGGAGGTTAGAGTGTGCATGTATATAAGTCTGCAGCTGAAAATAATCCTACGACAATCAGAATCTGAAAGAATATTTGAAGGTTTATGAACTAACTAACAGATGAATTAACAGCCAGTTCCATTTGTTTGTCTGAATAAAAAGAAATATTAATAAATTGATAAGTATCTGGACCTTGAGTTCCTCCTATATAATTAGATGAACCATCAATAAGATTAAAGTATCTGCCTGTGGAATAGGAGGTTGCACATGATTTTGTTATCACAAATTCAGCTTGTAGAAGAAAATCCCAAAGCTTACCAGTTGAATAATAATGATTTCCTATCTTTCCTATAGTAATCAAAGAAGGAAATTTAAAAAATCCATAAAAGAATGCATAAAAATTCTATAATGCTCTTAGAAACTGATTCTTAGTTAAAGGCACTATAATATAGCAAAAATCAACCTATATAATTGTTGATATTGGATGCTTCCCTGATTTACTAATTGAGAAAGAAGAGTAAGATAAGCAGTCAGTATTTTATGGTTTTTATGGTATAAATAAATCCATTTCAGAGATTTATCCTCTTGTGCTATAATATCTGTGGGAGATAATTTAGTAACTTTAAAGGCAGAAAAGGATCCACTTGATACATGAAAGCCTCTGTTATCTGATTCAAATAGCTATAGTTCATTTCTTGCCTCTCAAGTTAATATGTGAGGACTATCCAATGCTTTCCTTCTAGAGTTTAAATAGATTAGTTAGTGCATCTGAAATACTAAGTGCAGTTCCTGAGGCTAGGGAGGAATTGGGAAATGAATTCTGTTTCCCTGTCATGCCCTAGCTTGCCTAAGTTGTAAACTTAGCATTTTCATAGGCTCTCCTAAATCCTCATCAGGAAGTGCAGAGAATTCAATGTTAGATTGATTACTGAATTCCTCAGCCCATTCTTCAGGGTAATTTTCAGGAAATGGAGGATACATATCTAAAGGAGGCCCCAGTGAGGGAGCTGAGGGAGTCATCACTATCACCAGTATAGATCTTGGTACTGTTTCTACTTTTGATTTTGCCTGAGTCACGAAAATCTCTGTTTTTGCCACTTACTAATTTTAAGGTTTGATTATCCAGTTTATATTCATGAGAAGCATTTGCAAGTTGTTGGAAAGAGTTCCTAAAAGATATTCAAAGTATACAGGCTGTTCTTAATGCCCTTGGCTGGAAGGTAAGACCATACTATTGAAGATATCACATACTTCAGACACAGGACTCAGAGGTACCAGCTTTGGAATTGACATTAGTGCATCCTCCCTGATGACAAGCTTTCATGATACCAGAAGGCATCATTCATATATCCAAAGAAGGGAAACTACCAGCAGTGGTACCCAGCTATGAGGTATATTAACCACAAAAATGACCATCATGAAATAGTAACTCTAAGGATGTAATAGCGGCCCACACACTTGGGGGGAAATTAATAGCTCTCTAATCGAACTTTAGACTTGCTGAACAAGAGGGAAATCATGCCTGGTACTAGAAACCTAGCCAAATATCCAAATGATATTGGGATATTGGAGAACCTACAATCACCATTTTAGTAAACCAGCATAATATGCAACTACACTCAAGATATTTATACTTATACTCACAGATAAGTGTAGTCTTCAATCCTTATCAGAGTCCTCTTCAAAAGGGATGAAAGACCATTACAGGAAGATCTCAACCAATCAAAATGCAGAGTTTTGAGGCTCAGTCCTAATGGATACTTTTGCAATAATAACTCATTCACTGGATGCTCTGGGAACATTGTGAAAGAGGGGACAGAAAAAGACTGTATAAGGTAATGGATTGGGGAAATTGTGAGACTTTGTCTTGTGGTAATGGCTGAAGTTATACCTATAAAGTCTCATGAGCATGGCTGCTTTTATGTGAGTTGTACAAGGAGGACATCAATAGGCATGCCAAAGTAAAATGGGAAAAGAAAGCCCAAGAGACCTCAATCCTATACAAAGAGCTACAGGGAACTAAAGAATCTAAGAATGACAGAAATAATCTTCCCTAGGGAAAAGCATAACAATTGGTTATCCAATACCAATTACTTAGCCCTAAAATCATACTAGATTTTGTAACTAGTTACATGTAACTAATCATGTAACTAGAAATATAAAGACTGACTAGATTCTATTTAGAATATATATTCTGTATTCTATATTCTATATTCTATATTATATATATTTATATATAAAATCAACAATTAGTGAAAAATTTGAGCATGACCTTGAAAGAAAGCAAGGAAGGGTACATGGTAGTATTTGGAGAGGGGAATAAGAAAGCAGAGTTGATGTAATTATATTATAATATAAAAAGTAAAAGAGATACTGCTTAAGGTCTGAAATAACTTGGTTATTTTAAATCTAATGCCTTTTAATTATATGAGACATTTTATCTAAGCATATTTTAACATGGAATATAATGATTAGATTTTTTTTATGGAAAGTTTTTTGATGTATCTCCATACAGTTCTGATTAATGTAAAAATAAGGTATAAGTTATCATCAATTTTTTGTCCATAAATGTGGGATTTCTAAACTCTAAGTCAAGGACATATCTTGCCTTGATAATAATCTGAAGTAGTTCACACTTACTACCATACCTGTATTGGCATTGAAATCATGTTATTATTCTTTTTGATTATCATACCCAAAGACAATAATTCCAAATAGAAAAAAGTTTAATGTACCCTTTTAAATATATTAAAATCAATATATTGATATATTTTCAATTTATTCTGAAGAAATGCATGTCATGATGTCTCTAGTTGTAAAGTACTTGTTAATTTTAAGGAAGAAAGAGTAACTGATTAGAACTATTTTCAGAGACAAATGGATTACTCGAAAAGGAAAAGTAGTAAAAGTCTTGAAGATAATTACCTAGATAATTTCTTCAGAGACTTCTAGTATTGAAAATAAATAAATTAATCTTTTTAAAAAACTTCTAGATACATTCAAAACAATAGTTGCCGTAAGTGACATATTTGTCTTTTTCTTACTAAGATCTATTCTAGTATGTCTCTTTTCATCTTGGGATTTAAGGCAATAATTTGCATGAATGGTAGAGGAACAC
>JADRCC010152628.1:0-17660 GCA_019843855.1 Hylomyscus alleni
AGAGGCAGTTAGACAACTTCAGTTGGGTTTCACTGAGAAGCCAACCGAATCATTGAGATCTAGGGGTGTGGAGTTCCATTCAGCTATCTTGATGTTAAGAAGCCAACCCAACCAACCAACTTAGCCTCAACACACAACTCAACTCTTCTAGTCTCTTAAATAGTGGGAGAAGAACAATGAGACAACAAAACCCCAAACCCTAATAAGTAAGGTCTATGACAAGGCAAAGAACTACTCTATAGATAAAACCTCCACAAAGGTCAACTGAGGCAATCCAGAGCTAGAACTGAATCATGTGGATTTCAGTGAATCCCAGACAGTCATGTTAACACCAATGTCGATTATTTACATACTGCAAGCCCTCTAAGAAACGTGTCCCAAGCAGCATCAACTGTGCCCTATGCATCCCCAGGACTTACACATTCTGATTAAGTAGTTTCTAACCACATGTGCTCTCTACTTTGTGGTGATGCTTTGGTCCTATCCCTATAGGACCTTGCCCATCCTAGAGGCAGGCCTTCCCCAGAAGGAGATCTGGTTCTGTTTTACAAGATCCACATAAAGTTTTTTTTATCAATATGAAGGGAGGCGACACAGTGCTACTTGTGTATTCAGAAACTGCTTCCTCCTTCAAGCTATTTGCAGAAAGCTCAGTCTGTCCTGCTTAATAATCAGTAGTACAGGTCTGAATTCTCAAAACCTTGGCAATGCCTTAGCGTTTAAAAATCTGTAACAACCTTCTGGGGCAGGTCATACTACTGAGTTATGACAAATTATCATGAGGGAAAATAAGTGTAGCCAGTCATTTACAAATGCCCCCAACCACTGCCTCTCCACAGAAAGACTAAACTACATATGGTTTATCACACAACAAATCCCATCTCCGTCCCCTGAAATTCCCCTAATTCCATTCATTAGAGGAGATTTAAAAAAAAAAAGACTTAAAGAGCACTTTAGAGCAGCATTCAGCTTTCCTATGAAATACTCAGAATCCTTAAATATTATGTACACTTCTTTTTCTTGCAGTAAGCTAGAGACCGGCTTCAGAGTTTGTTGGATGAAGGGTAAGGAGAGTAACCCATTAAAAACTATTCTAGAAAAATGTCTTTTGGCAGAATAGCAGGTATCCAAGTTAGAAATAAGAGGGTCAGTTTGTTTTGTTGTCTTTTCAAAGTTTAAACCGCTCTTTGCTCCCTTCTAAATGAACTTCAGTCTCCACTCCTGAGTGGAGGGGGCAGAGGGGCCCGCCCCTGCTCCTCGGGCTTCTCACAGCCGCTTTCTTACTGCTGTACAAGGCTTGAAGAGATGAGTGTCGATGAGGACTTCCCCAAAACGGCCCTTATAGATGATCCCACAACATATTTTCTGTCTTTTCCAGTAGGTAAGATCTAAGAAGGAAAAAACCGGAGTTCTATTAGAGCTGGAAGCCATCTCTGTACCTGAGCCCTCATCTGACTGGTTACTGTAGCATGGAGACTGGGCGGGAGAGGCACTTGAGGTGGTGCTGTGAGCATCAGACTTGTGGCGTTTAAATTCCTTCTGCAGTTTGCTGATCTGGTTGCTTTTCATCCTGTTTCCAGATAGGGTGTTCACTTTCTTTGGTTTCAATGTTGTCTTTAGACTAGGGCCTGCTCTTGCATCTACCACATGATTCCAGTTTTTTTGTTTTTTTGTTTGTTTGTTTGTTTTTTGATCCTGCTGGCAACTTCTTCCATCTTTTCACAAGCAGAACACAGGCTTTGCGGATGTCTCCTGAGCGAGTCTCATGCAACCCAAAACAACTCTGGAAGTCCTTTTCATAACTGTGGTTTGCCGTCCGTGAACCGCGAGCTGGAGGACTTGGCTCTGTATAGACAGCAAGCAGCCCTCTATACTTCGGTACATCTTTGGCTTGTGAAAACTAAACATCTTTTCTTCTGGTTCAAAGTGAAATCTGCAAAGTCTCAAAGGTACAGGGACCCCAGGGTGGCACTGTAGAGAAATCAGGAACAAAGTAGTGACATTTACTAGGTCTTCACTGGACTTTTTGGTGTAAAATGGTTGAATCAGATCTTCCACACGCAGCAGCGTCCCCACGGTGCAAACTGCACCAGGCCACCCCCTGCAAGCACTCCCTCCGCTAGCGCCGAGTCCAGAAAGATTGTCTCCAGCAGTTCTTCAGTTGCTACTGCGGACGGAGGTATAGATTCCGCTTCGTAAAGCTGTTTTATTACTGTTATTCTAACTCTGAGATCTATGTCAGATATGAGATTATAGATATTTTTCACCTACAGTATCTTTACATTCACTTACCAAGACCTTTTATAGGACAAAATAAACTAATTTAAAGTCCAATTTATCAATTTATTATGACTCAATGGATCATGCATTTGATATATGTGTATATTAGCTTCTTTTCTAGTTGCTATAACAAAATACCTGATAGAAGCAACTTTAAAAAGGAAGGGTTTACTCTGGCTCACAGTTGAGTGTACAGTACAAGGTGGAAAGGCATGGCAGCAGAAATTCAAGCAGCTGTTTATACTGCCTCCACAGTCGCGGAGAAGAGAAAGCCGATGCCTGTGATCAACTCACTCGCTTTTATTTAGTATACGTTCCCAACCCAAGGGATACTGCCCGTATTTTGTTTGGGTCCTCTTACTCCAATTAAATTAATCTAGTTAAACTTTCAAAGACATACTTAGAGGCTTGTCTCCTTAGTGATTTTTGATCCTGTCAAGTTGGCAATTAATAGGAACTGTCATAATGTTGAGGTACTTTTTGGCCATCTTCATGTGACAAAAGTTTTATATGTAACATTTAAGATGTGAGGTTCAGGTTGAGGATGCTTTACGTGATGTCCGATTGTTCCAATATTGGACTTGTTTACCGACAGGTCCCTCATCAGCTTTCACAAGTACCCCGACAGAAGCTGCACGTTTGTGGCTCTATGACTGGACTGGCTCTCAGTGTCTATGCGCTCCCTCTACTCATCATCTCAATCATAACAGTATTATGGTATTTGAAAATTTGATAGTGAGACCTCTTTATCTTTTTTCCAAAATTGATTTGCTAGGCCCAATTTCTTTGCATTACTTAGAATAAACACAAATTTATTTATATCAGTAAACAATTATGTTTTGATTGTTCTTGGAATTGTATTAATTCTACATATTATTTAGGAGACAGTGAATACTGTGTTTATTGTCCCAATTCATAAATATAGTATATCTCTCCATTAGTAGGGATCTTTGTCAGTATTCTTAAGGTTTTAGCATAAAGATTTACATATTTTGTTAGACTTATAATTACTCATTATTATGAATTATGACAAAATAATATTGTCTTAAATTTTAGGTACAGTTATTTATTTTGACTATTTAAAAATTTGACTGACTTTTTACCCTACAACATTCTAAAATCACTTATTTATTCTAAAAGTTTATGTAGATTGAATTTCCTCTGTGGGCAAACATGCCTTTGTTACTTCTTTGCAGTGAGTCTGCCTTCTTACCTTTACAACTTACAGAAGGATGTATGGAAAGAGTAAGTAGAGGGCTGAGACTAGCTCAGGGGAGGAGCACTCCCACATATGTATGAGTCCCTGAGATCAGTTCCTAGTCCCACCTTAAGAAAGGATGGAGTAAGAAGAGGTATCCTTGTTTGATTTTATGAAGAAAACATCTTTTAAAAAGTCTTTTAAAAAGTTCAGTATGATGTTAAGAATATCATTATTGTATACACTTTTTATTACACCAGAAAAGTATTTAATGTTTATTTGATAAAAGTTATTTTAAAATTTTAGGTTTTTGAACTTTTCATACATGTATACAATGTATCTTGATCATAGCTATTCTTTATTCCTCCCTTCTAATTCCTGCAAGACCCTCTCATCTCTTCTCTCTCTCAACCTCATGTCCTCTTCTTATATATTTTCTATGTATTTTTTGTTTGTTTGTTTTTCAAGACAGGGTTTCTCTGTGTAGCCTTGGCTGTGTAGCCCTGGCTGTCCTGGAACTCACTCTGTAGACCAGGCTGGCCTTGAACTCAGAAATCTGCCTGCCTCTGCCTCCAAAGTGCTGGGATTAAAGGCATGCGCCACCATTGCTCGGATTTTTCTATGTATTTTAAATAACATTTTATACATTCTTTGATAATTTCATATTATATATTTTGATAACACTTATTTCTCTCCCTAAATTCCTCCTAGATCCTTCCTCTCCTCTCTCTCCACCCAATTTCATATTCTCTCACTCTTTCTTCCTTAACATCCTCATTATCATCATCATCACCATCACTCATCATCAACAACAATAACAACAACCACCACAATACAACACATGGAGTTGAGGTCTATTACCCCTGGGTGTGGGGTCTGCCCTGGAGTGTGGTCCATATACTAGGCATCAATCTACTGGAGAAAACCAACATCACTCCTTCAGCAGCTGTTGATTACTAATAGCTCCTTAGTTAGGGTGGCACTTCATGCCTATCCCCCACTCCATGTTGGGATTTTTGTCTTGCTGGAACTCAAGCAGGTCTTATATGTGTTGTCACGTTCTCTGTGAGTTAATATGTGCATCTTCCCTGTTGTATCTGGATAATGCTGGTTCCTGGAAGTCATCTACCACCTCTGGCTTTTAGACTCTTTCTGTTCTTCTTCTACATAGATTCTTGAGCACCGAGAGTGTGATACAGACATGCCATTAAAGGATGAGCGTTCCCAAGTCTCTTATTCTCTGCATAGTGACCAGTAGTTTCTGTGCTATTTAGCATCTAATGGAAGAAGCAGCTTCTCTGATAAGGTTTGAACAATATAAGGACCTATGAGTATAGTAATATGTTATCAGGAGGAGTTGTATAGCAGAATAGCAGGAAGCTTCCTCCTAGGGCCCACGTCCTTGTTAGCACCAGGTCCTCTTTGGAGTCAGGAAAACAACTTGTGGGAGTTCATTTTCTCTGCCACCATGGGAGTCCCAGGTGTCAAACTCAGATCATTAAGCTTGGCAACAGGTGCCAAGCTTTTCCTACTGAGGCATCCTTCGAGTTAGCACAGTAATTTTAAATGTGGCATGGCATTCTGCATCTCTTTTTTAGCAAATCAACTTAATTTCCGAGAATATGGTATAAGTCTCTTAAATTTATTACTTAAAATATATGTAATAACATTTTAATGTTTTATAACAACTCATGAAAAAATTTCATAAAATTACAAAAATCCAAATGTTCTTGAGTAGATCCACTAGGATATATATCCCTTTTATTGTGTTTGTCTGCTGAATCTGCATGAATTAATCTTGAATTGGTAATTTTTGTAATCTTTCTCTTTCTGGTCAGTTTTGGTAAACTGTTATCAGTCTTAATTAATTTTTCCAGTATAAACTTTGTTTTATTGATTTATTCATCATTTCTGTTTCCAACATCATCATGGTAACATGAGCCAAAGAGGACCTGATGCTAAAAAAGACATGGGCCCCAGGAGGAACCCACTATTACTCTGCTATTATTTTTTGTCTGCTTCATTCTTCTTGTTTTCAGTTTAGTTTGTTTTCCAGTTTCTTACTTAGAAACCCAGATATTGACTTGGAATGTTTATCTAAGTCCTTAGTACTACAAATTTTATTCTAAGCACTACTACATTAGCTGAATTTCAGAATATTTTATATGTAACAAATTTCTAACCTTCCTTGAACTTTTCTCTTTGGCTTCTTTAGAATTTGGTTTAATTTCCAGGGGTTTGAACATTTTCTTTCATTGATTTCTAGTCTATTTTCCATTTGGTCAGAGAACATAACTTCTGATTTGAATTCTTTCTAATTTGTTTAGATTATTTTAAGGCAGAATCTGGTCTGCATTGATGACCATTCTATGGTCATTTACATATATCTATCGGGGATTTGATTTGTGCTTACATGGGACTTTGTATGTCCGATGTGGATCTGGGCCAGCAGTTGGTGTTTTGACTGATCAATAAAGAGCCAGAGGCCAATGACTAAGCAGGAGGACAGAGGTGGGACTTTTAGAATTTCCCAGCAAGAAACACAGGAGAGGGAAAAAGGGAGTCCACCATGAGAGGAGTGTAGGAAGGATCATGCCTCGAAGGAGCAGGAGGGTGAGACAACCAAAATGTAGGTGCAAAGGGAAAGTAGTCCCATGGGAGGACTGCCCAGAAGAAAAAAGGCAGCAAAGACAAAATCTAGATTTAGAAAATGTCAGCCAGGCAGTGGTGGTGCACACCTTTAATCTCAGCACTCAGGAGGCAGAGGCAGGCGGATTTCTGAGTTCGAGGCCATCCTGGTCTACAGCCTGAGTTCCAGGACAGCCAGGGCTACACAGAGAAACCCTGTCTTGGAAAACCAAAAAACAAAAACCAAAAGAAAAAGAAAAGAAAAGAAAATGTTAACTCAGGAATACTGGAGGGGAGTGTGTGCTAGCTGCAGGGAGGTTTGAAAGTACCTAGCCATTGAGCTAGTTAGGCCAGATTAAATATAAAGGTTGCATGTGTGTGTCTATCATTCGTGAATCTAGAGCTCTTGGTGGGTGTAGAGCCACATGTGCACCTGCTGGGAGCATAAATCGATCCTTTAAATATTACCACAACAGATATCATGTATCCTGCTCTTCAGCAGAGTTGTTCTATAATTGTCAATCAAATCTAGTTGGTGTTGGAAAGTTCTTACATATCTCGCCTGGTTTCTATCTACCTGTGTTTGTTTCCTGAGAAAAGCATTTCAGATCTCAAACTCTGCTTGCAGTCTTGCACAAATGTAATGAGAGATATTCAGATAGAACATAGAATTGGAAGTGTCTATATTTTAAGCAACTACTGCATTAGATGGAACATATGATTAAATGTAGACTGGTTGATGATGGTGTTCAAGAAACTGGCCCATTTCATGTAAGGCACAAATAATTAGAGATTGAAAACTTTAAGCAACTTGTCACTAAATATACATTAGAATATCTTAATGAAATGGGATCATTTTATAGGAGTAATGAATTATACCTATCGGCTTGCTTTCTCTGATCTTCTCTAAGAAATAAATATTCTTGGAGCATCAAACCTATTTCTTCTACAAATAGTTATTCCTATCAGATCATCCTTTCTTTTTGGTGTGTTTTGGCTCCAATTATCCTAAGAAAACTTTTAAGTATTTCCCAATAATACTTGGTGAAGTCTAGGACTAATATCCAATATATACAAAGAACTCAAGAAGTTAGACTCCAGAGAGCCAAATAATCCCATTAAAAAATGGGGTACAGAGTTAAACAAAGAATTCTCAACTGACAAATACCGAATGGCTGAGAAGCACCTAAAGAAATGTTCAATATTCTTAGTCATCAGGGAAATGCAAATCAAAACAACCTTGAGATTCCACCTCACACCAGTCAGAATGGCTAAGATCAAAAACTCAGGTGACAGCAGATGCTGGTGAGGTTGTGGAGAAAGAACACTCCTTCATTGCTGGTGGGATTACAAGCTGGTACAACCACTCTGGAAATCAGTTTGGCAGTTCCTCAGAAAACTGGACATAGTTCTACCAGAGGACCCAGCTATACCACTCCTGGGCATATACCCAGAAGATGCTCCAACATGTAATAAGGACACATGCTCCACTATGTTCATAGCAGCCTTATTTATAATAATAGCCAGAAACCAGAAACAACCCAGATGTCCCTCAACAGAGGAATGGATACAGAAAATGTGGTACATCTACACAATGGAGTACTACTCAGCTATTAAAAACAATGAATTTATGAAATTCTTAGGGAAATGGATGGATCTGGAGGATATCATCCTGAATGAGGTAACCTAACCACAAAAGAACACACATGGTATGCACTCTCTGATAAGTGGATATTAGCCCACAAGATCGGAATACACAAATTACAATCTACAAACCACAAGAAACTCAAGAAGGAAGACCAAAGTATGGATACTTCATTCCTTCTTAAAAGGGGGAACAAAATACCCATGGAAGGAGTTGTAGAGACTAACTATGGAGCAGGTACTGAAGGAAGGACAAGCCAGAGACTGCTCCACCTGGGAATCCTTCCCATATTCAATCATCAAATCCAGACACTATTGTGGACACCAGCAAGTGCTGGCTGACAGGAGCCTGATATAGCTCTCTCCTGAGAGGCTCTGACAGTATCTGACTAATACAGAAGTAGAGGCTCGTAGCCATCCATTGGACTGAGTACAAGGTCCCTAATGAAGGACCTAGAGAAAGGACCAAAGGAGCTGAAGGGTTTGCAGCCCCTTAGGAAGAACAACAATATGAACTAACTAGTACTCTCAGAGCTCCCAGAAACTAAACCACCAACCAAAGAGTACACATGGTGGGACTAATGGCCCCAGCAGCATATGTAGCAGAGGATAGCCAAGTCAGTCATCAATGGGAGGAGAGGCCCTTGGCCCTGTGAAGGTTCTATGCCCCAGTGTAGGGGAATGCCAGGGTCAGGAAAAGGGAGAGGGTTGGTTGGTGAGCAAAGGGAGAGGGGAGGGAACAGGGTTTTTTTGTTGTTGTTGTTTCTGTTTTTGTTGTTTTTTTATTTTAATTTTAACTTTATTTTATTTTTTATTTTTTTCAGAGGGCAAACTGGGAAAGGAGATATCATATGACATGTAAATAAAGAAAATACCTAACCAAAAAAAAAGAACTTGAAGTCTACAGGGTTTTTGTGTAGTTTTGAATATTGGTCATTAAAGTTCCTTTGAAAAGTTTTGATAAATTATTATACATTTTATAAGATCATGAACTTTAGTCTTTTTAACTTACACATTAAAAAAACTTTTAAAAATGTTAGGTCTTGAAATTGATAATAAAAATGACAAATAGAAGAAACTCAGAAGGTAAAATAGTGCTGGTGTTAGAATGAGGAAATTTTGTTTTGTTTTGTTTTGTTTTGTTTTTCATTTTAATATTTTCAAATTATTTTGGAATTCAACAGTTCCCAATAGTCGCTTTTTTTCATGGTCATCTGTAAAATCAGTCTAAAGAACTAAATAAAAAAACATGTTAGCAAGTAAGATCGCCTACTAGACTTTCCTACGTGAGCCACAAACATTTACTAAAGGGAAATTAAACTCTTAATGGTACTTACTATATTTGGGCAATTCTTGCTTAGCATGAGTGGAAAGATCCGTTGCTGTAAGTATAATCCTTTCGTTTTAGATCTGCTGCTACCATCACAACCATACATGAAGATGTTCTGTTTCCTACTATGGCCATGAAGATCACAGTATAAAATAACCTCCCGTTTTTCCATTAACCTGTGAAGAAGAAGAGGAATAAATCAGTACATTTTACCCCTGAACTTTCTTCTATAGCTTTGACTATAGATTTACAAATATAATATCCAAATAAATAAATAGACCTTAGCTTTTACTATCTATGTTCTAGTTTCCCATAAGGACACATTTCTTGCATTCCCGAGACTCCCAGCAGACCGCTCTGCTTTGTGCTGTGGTTTTCTGTTGTACTCAGAACATGAATCACCCTTCCTTTGCTCATTACCTTAACATACATTTTTTTTTTTTGACTAGCGTCTTCCTCCCTCATCATTTAGTGTTCTCAGCCTTCAGAACCAAGCTTTGTGTCTCACGCCTGCCCACCTACCTCAGTGCAGAACTGAGATGGCTGTGGAACTCAGCAATACCTTAGCTGTACCATTTCCATGTCACTGGTCTAGGAAGTTTTCGTAAGTTTGATATTTAAGCTTGTTAAAATGGGAAGTATTTAGAAATCAACTTCAACAGTGCTATGCACACAAGCACCTAAATATTTGTTGAAAATTGAGTGTCTCAGAACTTGGTACTGGAACAATGAATAGTTAATCCCTGAGACATCATCCTGAGAAAAATGGTACTAAAATTTAAACTGAATTGTTCTAGCAAAATTCTAATAAATATTGAAAAGAAATGATCATGTTTTCCTTAAGAGGACATGATTTATCTGTATGATTTAGCACTTCCTTATTTTAAAATAAAAAATCAAGCCTTTCAAACTGAAGAAGAGGACTGTGAGAAGAGACTAAAACTGGTGCATGACAGTAGTAGTATGAGCATTTTGTTGCTTCTCTCCTATTTTTGACTTTGTATAGCACTTCTATATCACAATCAAAATTGTATATGTTACTTGTTATCTAGAATGTTAACTACTAAAATGTTAACAATGGTATTACAAATAGATATTTATAATGAATCAAAAATCACTTTTATTAAAAGCAATGGTTATAAAATTTAAAAATGAAATCTGATGTGCATTACTGATTTTATTTGATAAAATCCATTTAATATAAAGGAATCAACACATCATTAAAAGTTCTGAGAAAATCAGTTTATAAAGCATTACTATCAAGTTTAATCCCTGAATATGAAGCATGCCATATATTTTTAAGTACAATATTCAGAAATCTGGTGATAGTTTTAGTTTCTACAAGTACATCATTAGAGACTTCTATATCTATATACTTAATTCCTAAAGAAATATTACCTCTGAAGTAAAGAAGAATATTAATATTTCTTCCCTTACATTAATTAAAATAACAGTTTGGATTTTCTTTTTGTCCAAAGGTAATTAAGTATTATAAATATTTTGTAGTAAGCATCATCCTAAGTACCTGCTCTTATGTGAACATGCTTTAAGTATTCTTAATATTGTGTATACTTACATCTGGCCACCTTCCTATACATATGTGGCTGCCTTCTTGTTTTTCTTACCTGTTTTTGATTAGTTTTTTAAAGATATTTTTATTTCTTAGAATTATTTCAGAAATTATTGAATTGGCTCCTTCCTTAACCTTTCTACAAAGCAATCTGAGAACTGAGACATTTAAATTAGCTTTCATATAGACGAGTCAAGTTATATTGGCTCGTAATCCATCATGTGTCAGACCAGTAACTCATAATGTTAAAGATCATTAAACAGACTTCATAGATAATGTATTAATCATTGTCTTATATTTCATTTAAAAATAGCTAGATTGACACAACAGCTGGAAAAATACTGCTCTCATCTACTCCTTTGCAGTTTCCTTTCTGTTTATATATTGCACAACTCTACTATGCTCTTGAAAACAAAGAAACCAGTCTTGGCACATTTCTAACACGAACTAAGCTCTCAATTTTATTTCAGTTTTACTAGTTTTTTCACTAATGTCCTTAATTCTATGCCAGAATCCATGCAGAATACACATTACATGTAGTCAGCTGTTTTTCCTGTTTACATCCCCAGGATAAAAGAAACCACAGGTTATTCTTTTGTAATTTAAACATTCCCCAAATATCTACAAGGAATCCACATACAAGGGCCACGTAGAAGCAGGACTTCAGGGCTTTATGGGGTTTTTCACTTCTTACTTTCCAAAGCAGATAAAAAAATGTATGTGAAAGTGAAAGCTGGGGCTAGACAATCAGGGCCACCGCAGGAACTTCTACCCTTTGTGTACTTGTGTGAGGAGCTGGACTTCCTCAATTTCTTAACAAGTATCTTGCATTTATAACTGTGAGGAGAAAATTGGATTATAAGACACAATTTCTATAATAGAAGTTGTTATTATAACAACTAAATAACTGAATATTTACAATAGTTTTCATATCTGTATAATTTTATTAACACCTTTCTTTTGCATATGACAGATCATATGAATATATTTAGAGCTTTCAATATTCTGATCTTTATTTGTAATTTATGTGTAATACTTTTCTCATTTAATCCTCTCATCTTCGAGATACTGGTCCCACTCTAGAGATGAGAAAACTGAGACTTAAGTTAGTTTTAAAATTGCACAAGGGTATACAGTTAGCAAATGATACAGCATCAATTCCTGTATGATAAGTTTAAGTCCCAGGCCCATGGAATGGGTGTTATGTTTTCAATAGAACTTTCCACTCCTGATTGTTATTACCTGGGTCTATCAAATAATTTATACTTTAACAAATACTTGAGTACTAAGTTGATCTTACCATTCTAGATTTAGAAAATTTAAAGGTGTTCATTTTTTTGGGAGGGGAGCAAATGAGACTATTATTCATGAAAATTTAAATAACTACACCAACTAATATTCTAAGAACTCATCCAGCATTGTATGATTGGCACAATGCCAGAAGGCTTAGGTTGGCAGTTCATTTTCATATATAAATGATAAAAATACAATGTAACCATCAAGGCTACTATAAGCTTTAGTAAGAAATTAAATTTGTAATACTCAAACTCAGATTCATGGAGCCACTGAAATGTTCTGAAGTCTGTTTCATCATTGAAGGGAAAGAATTTTGTTTATAATGTAGAAGGGTTTAGGATCAGAAGAAACCTGCTTTTGAACTATCTTAAGAAAATTTAGAGTAACATAAATGAATGGGATTGTGTGAGCAAAGTTTTTATTACTATATTTACTAATTAAGCAGAAATGAAATTTGAAAATTATTTTACCTATTGATCATGTTCCTTGTATACCAAACAGAAGGGAAAGACTCCTTCAGGAGAGATGTGTAATTACGGTTTAAATCCCGTCCAGCTAAGGAACATCGATAATTTCCCACAATCACGCCATCTGGATTCAGCATGGGTACCACCTTGAAGATGAAAGTGTCCCGAAGCAAGCGTGCATCACTTGAGTCTCCTAAAATATAATCTAGGAAGCCTTTCATGATCCAAGAGCTGTTGGTTTCTCCTGGATGGACCCTTGCAGTCAAAATCACAGCCTTGCGCTTTGAGTCACTAGTCTTCAAGGGAGTAGTTATTGTCAAGACGTACACCATATTCCTAGCAAGTGTGTGACACAAGACACGTATTTTACAAAACTTTGATCTTACTGGGTCACTGTTGATGCCAGAAAGGTATTCTTGAAGGTTGGAGTAAGTGTATGGATAGCAGTGAGCAAAGTAGCAAGTATCCTTGCTGTGTGGAAACTGAAACGTCCATGTAAGAGAAAAAAAATGGCGCCCATCTTGCCCAAGATTATTTTTATAATACTTGATTTGGTCTCCTATTCTCTGCCAGCCAACATTATGGGTTTTGGCCTCTTTTTCAGAATAGAAGAGTGGCCTCATACCCCGATTGTAAAGACTAGCAGGCTTGGTGAAGTTGACAATAGTAAATCTGTAGACTATTTCTGCTCGGGTATTAGTGACCTGGAAATAGTACCACTGAGTGTGCTTATTTGTGAAGAGGTCTGGGCGCACAGTCAGCTCATATTCATAATCTGCACTAATACATAAAAAAGGAGGGGAAAGAGCACATAAGAATATAAAAATGGCATTTCAGTTTAAGATACATTAGAAAAATAATCTTATTCTTATCTATTTTATTCTATAGTCATAGGAGCTTTTAGGGAGGAAACAATGTATACTTACAATCTGACAGCAAACAATCACATAACATTAGTTTTGAAAGTTTTATTTCATGAGAAATTGATCATAATTTAAATAGGTAGCCTTAGCATTCATTCACAAGCACTGACATTCAATAACACTTTGTAAGTTTCAGTACAACTATTTCCTAGAAAATAAATGGCTAAAAAAAATAATCAATGTTTGATTTTTGTTTTGACCTTCAAGCATATTCTAATAATTCTAGTTCTATGGGTATAAAATAACTATTTCCAAGAGAGGTCTGAAAGCACATGTAAAGTAGTACAATTTGATTTTACAATAGATTGTAAAATTTGAACTCCCAGTTAAAAAAAATTCTGATAACCATCTGTACTCCAAACTTAGTCACTGAAGACACTTAATGAAGCCAAAACACTTCACTATAATATTTATTTTCATACTAATATTTTCTGGCTGTGACTTTTCCTTACCAAGTAACTTTTTATAAATGCCCATATATGAAGAATTATAAATACTGGCCTAGAAATGGCTTAAATAAATGCAAATCCTTAACATCCATAATTAGAATTTATACTTTGAGAATTATAGTTAAGTGATACTAAAAGCTTTAATGTACCTAATTCAGAAGACAGTAGTAGCTAATGACCTACTTCCTCTAATAAAAACAATTAAAACCTACACTTTGACTACCTTCTGTAGATTACCACTCTCAAACCTTGCTTCAAACACCAACGTGTTGTCACAGTTATCCACAGGTTGTTTCAAGGATGTTCGGTTACCCCCAACTCGGGAATATACAAAACAGGGCTCTTTGTAAGCTAGGGAGAGAAGGCCGAATCAGTGACAGAAAGACATCCAAGCAATCTCACAGACGACATGCTTCTAAATAATCCACAGATCAAAGAAGTGCATCACAGGCATATCACACAATATTCTGAGCAGAATGACAAAACACACACTCCATCACCATTTATGGGCTGGAGTAGAAGCTGTTCATAAAACAAGCTTACAGCTCTAAATGCTTTTGAGTTTTAAACCTTAGACAGATTTAAAATCAGAGACCAAGTTCTGGATTCTGCTTAGGACATGAAATCCTAGAAAGTGCATTTTCTTAGCCTTGGAACAGCAAAAATACTACTGTGAGCAAATTTACCATGCTTTTTTGAATTACTGAAAGTTCTGTTGTCTGTAGTTGCAGGACAAATTCAAACTTCAAAATCTAAGGCCCTTCCAAAGGAGAGGTGACTTATTTTGTATAGACCACAATGAAGAACATTCCCTTGAAAACTTAATCAGTGAGGGCTGTCCAGATGGTCAGTGGTTTTGAGGACATTCTGCTCTTGGAGAGAACCTGAGTTGGTTACCAGCACTCATAGGCATTATTAGGTGGTTCACACTGCCTGTAACTCTAATGCCTGTGGCCTCCACTACACCTGTACTCATGTGTACATATCCACACAAGAGACACATAACTTAAAAATAATACATCTTTTAAAAAGGTCTAACCAGTCATCAAAAGGTTGAGTGTGGGCTAGAAAGATAAAGTTTTTTTTTTCTGAGAAAGCATTTACAATGTATAAAACCTTCCCTAGATCATCTCTCCCTCTTCCTTATGTAACAACATATTAAATTCTTGAGAAGTAAGGACAATAAACATTGTTAGCTTTAGGACACTTGTATTTATATGCAGTATCTGGGAAAAGAAAGCTGTTTCTAAAATCCCAAATTCCTTACTACTCTGCGATAGGCAGGAATTACAGGATGGAACCAAATATCCTGTTGCTGACACTGGCATACTGCAAAGGCCTCCTGTCTGAGAACTAGGGACATGGTGTATGACTAAGGTTTAATCAAAACCACAGAGTTCACCCTCTGTCTCCCCAAAAGTCTAAGAGGCCATGAGTAAAAAGTAACAAGGACTTATTAATTGGAGAATATGGAGTTCAAAGAGAATTTCCCTGCAGTGTAAAAGAAGGATATGAAGCTAAGAATGATCTAGAACTGAGAAACATCCTCTGCATCATTCTAAATGGTGATGTAGGAGATCTGAATTTTGTGGTGCTGTAAAGGTAAGAAGACCAAAAATAAATGTAATACTAACTTTATACGCAAATGATTGAAGACTCATCATCATCATCATCATCATCATCATCATCATCATCATCATCATCACACCCCCTCATACACTTAAAGAGTTAGACCCTGGAATTTTTTTTTCAGTTTTCACACATAAAAATTATTTGCTTTCCTTTACCACCTACATAAGATCTCCAGTTTTCAACAAGAGGATTTCAACACAGACATATTTTCACATAAATACACAAAAAATACTACAGACAAGAGTCAAGAGGGAAAACTACATAACCAGTCTAATAAATGAAGATGCTGGCTCTATCAGGTAAAGAATTCAGAAGGAATAAATGAGTAAGGACCAAGCATAAAAGAATGTGCAAGATCAGATGGAAATGTAAGAAAGCAATGGATAAAATGTGACAATGGAAAACAGTAATGTAAGTTAAGACTGCCTCTGATGAGCTCATCAGGAGAGTAATGTAAGTTAAGACTGCCGCTGATGAGCTCATCAGGAGACTTTATAGAGAAAAGGAAATACTCAAGATGACAATGGGGAACAGAAACAGCCAAAATTCAAGCAGGAGTTTCTAACAACAAAAGTAACACAAAGTATGCACAATAAGCTTGCGATCCTATGTTCCAAGAACTATTAGACAGCTCCAAGTTACCTGACATGTTCATGACTGAAATCCTAGGAGAGGGTTAAGCAGAAAGGATTTCTGAAGAAACAATAGTTGAGATTCTGACATTAGTCACTGACACCAAAACACAGTTTCAAAAAGCTCAAGCCCAAAAGTACAAATGTACATGATACACCCCACAGACCCAAAGAAGTTAGACAAGAAGCAAAGCCCAAGTGAAGGTGCTTAAATCCCACTTAGAGAGGGGAACTAAACAGCCATGGGAGGCAGAGGGAGGGAGTGAACTGGAAGGTAGAGCAGAGGTGGGGGAAGGAGCGGGAGGGGAAAGGGGGATAGACAGGAGAGAGGCCCAGAGTGCCAGGAGTCTATTGACTTTAAAATTGTTTTTTGTTTTTTTGTGTTGTTTTTTTTTTTGTTTTTGGTTTTGGTTTTGGTTTTTTGAGACAGGGTTTCTCTGTGTAGCCCTGGCTGTCCTGGAACTCACTCTGTAGACCAGGCTGGCCTCAAACTCAGAAATCTGCCTGCCTCTGCCTCCCAAGTGCTGGGATTAAAGGTGTGCATCGCCTGGCCTTAAAATTGTTTTTAAAGTTATTATTTCTATATGTATATTTGAGTGCCTGTGTGTATATGTGCACTTTGTGCATGTCTAGGTCCATGGAGGCCAGAAGAGGGTATTGTATCCCTTGAAAGTAGAGTTACAGGTGCCTGTTAGCTATCCAGTGTGGGTGTTGGAAATTGAACTGGGGTCCTCTGCAGGAGCAGCTGAGTGTTCTTAGCTACTAAGACATCTCTCCATCCTCACTTAATTTATTTTTGAGACATGTTTTCACCGTGTAGCTCAGACTGGCCTTGACCTTGTGATCCTTTCACTCAGCCTTCTGAATGCTAAGATACAGGCATGTGCCATCGATACCAGTTGAAGGTAGAAACTTTTATAAAGATATATATTGAAACCATACACTAAGGCAACCACACAAAACCAAAACAGATGTATGCATCAATAGTTGGGATAAATAGAACCATTATATACAAATTAATCTTAAAAGATGAAACATAATAAAAATAAAAAATAAATATGAAAAATACAACACAGCAAGATGGTAGATATTGATCCAATTGCATCCAAAACTATATTGACGTAGTAATTTAAAAACATATCTTCAAACTATGTAAAAAACAAAGCACAGATATATATGATATGTACCTAAATAAAAAATAAAGAAAGAAATCATACTCAAAATAAATCTATGGGGTTAGGCATGGTGGTTCATGCCTTTAATCCCTGTACTTGGAGATCAGAGGCAGATGAAATTCTGTGATTTTTGAGGTCAGTCTGGTATACACAGTGATAGAGTTCCAGGCTAGCCAGTCTTACATAATAAGACCTTGCCTCACACAAAAGAACAAAAACTTTGAATGATGGGGAAAATATAGTATAAAAAAGAAAGCGTAAATGGCTATTATAGCTGGGCAGTGGTGGAGCACTCCTTTAATCCCAGCACTTGAGAGGAAGAGGCAGGTGGATTTCTGAGTTCGAGGCCAGCCTGGTCTACAGAGTGAGTTCCAGGATAGCCAGGGCTACACAGAGAAAACCCTTTCTCGAAAAACTAAAAAAAAAAAAAAAAAAA
>JADRCC010152665.1:0-15566 GCA_019843855.1 Hylomyscus alleni
CCTTATGACCTTCTCTAACAGATAATATGAGTCAACTGTTCTATGAATAACTATGGTTGAACAATTTATGTCATCTTTTCATTCAATAGAAATTTTCTTTCTCCTATCACTTTTACTGATTTTTCAATAACTTTCTATTCTTATCATAGAGCTTATATTAAACATATAAATGAAAGTTGTTCCCAAATTATAGTACAAGGAGAATTAGAAATGGAAAGTTGATGAAATCATGAAGCCATCAAAGTATTCACATTGAATGGATAAAAAAAACCACAGATGCATTAAACTTAGTAACAGTTAAATAATTCTTAACTAATTATCCATCATGCTGTGACTAACATTCACATCAATGCACTAAAATAGATGTCTTCCATAAAAGATTGTAAATATTCTAATTGCTTATCTAATATACTTATTTAAGATGACTAGATTAAGAGGTAAGAAAACTTATCTCTGCTAACTTTCTTCTTCCTCTGAACATCTACATCTTCAAGTACTAAAAGAAGATACAAAAACCATTTTGAGACTTAGTATGTGAGAATTAGTAATATGTTGTATATGTTATATGATATAATACAATAATATATATATATATTATATTATATTCAAATAGAACTTAAATCAATGTCAGGAAATCGAAATAGATGCATATAGATTCTTAATTTTTCATACTTATAGAGTATGAAAGAGAGCCAAAATTTATAATGAGATGACTGTAAGTTCCTTAATATATTACAGAATTGTCAAATAGTAGAATAAATTAAATCTCTGTGTATGAGTATATAGCAAAGACTACATACTCAGATAATTCTGTTTAATAAAAGACTATAATTTCTAGTAGACAACATACATTCAGAAAATAGTAATTTAGCACATATATAATTTCATTGTTTTGCTACAAGCTTGTTACGGTAGCAAAAAATAATACCTTATTTATTATAGAGTTTTTTGTCCTGTGATAAATGAAAACATTAATAAAATAATTATACAATAGATATAAAATTATATTTCTCATGTATTTAAAAAGTTAAGCACCTTTTGTTTCTATTTTATGGAATAGTTTGAGGAATATTGGTATTAGCTCTTATTTGAAGGTCTGGTAGAATTCAGCACTAAAGCTATCTGCCCTGGGCTTTTTGTAGGCTGGGAGGTTTTTAAATGAATTCTTCTATTTCCTTAGGGGATATGGGCCTGTTCAGATACCTGCTCATGATTTAAATTTTGTACCTGGTATCTGTCTAGAAATTTATCCATTTCACCTACATTTTCCAGTTTTGTTAAGTATAGGCTACTGTTGTAGAATCTGATGATTTTTTGAACTTCCTGGTTTCTGTTGTCATGTCTCCCTTTTCATTTCTGATTTTGTTGATTTGAATACTGTTTCCTGGACCCTTTACTTAGTTTGGCTAGGGGTTTATCTATCTTGTTGATTTTCTCAACAACAACGACAAAAACAAAAACAAAAACCAAAAACAAAACAAACAAACAAACAAAAAAACCCAGCTTTTGGATTTGTTGATTCTTTGTATGGTTCTCTTTGTTTCTATTTGGTTGATTTTGGCACTGAGTTTAGCAATTTCCTGCCTTCTATGCCTCCTGGGTGTATTTACTTCTTTTTCATTCTAGAGCACTCAGGTGTGCTGTTAGGTTGCTAGTGTAGAATCATTCCAAATTCTTTACCAGGGCACTTAATGCTATGAAATTTCCTCTTAGCACTGCTTTTGTTGTGTCTCATAAGTTTGCATATGTTGCCAACATTTTCATTGAATTCCAGGAAGTCTTTAATTTCTTTATTTCTTCCCTGACCAAGTTATCCTTGAGTAGAGAGTTGTTCAGTTTCCATTAATATGTGGGTTTCTGTTGTTTTCATTGTTCTTGGAGACCAGCCTTAGTCCATGAAGATCTGATAAGATGCATGGTATGATTTCAATCTCCTTGTATTGGTTGAGGCTTGTTTTGTGACCTATTATATGGTCAGTTGTGGAGAAGGTACCATGAGCTGCTGAGAAGAAGATATATTCTTTTGTTTTTGGGTGAAATGCTCTTTAGATATCTGTTAAATCCATTTGATTCATAGCTTCTATAAATTTCACTGTGTCTCTATTTAGTTTGTTTCAATGATTTGTCCATTGATGACAGTGGGATGTTGAAATCTCCCACTATTATTGAGTGAGGTCTAATGTGTGTTTTGAGCTTTAGTAAAGTTTCTTTTTATGAATGTGGGTGGGCTTGCATTTGGGACATAGATGTTTAGAATTGAGACTTCTCTTGATACATTTTCCTTCCTCACTTGTTTGATGACTTTTTGTTGAAAGTCTCTTTTATTGGATATTAGGATGGCAACTTCCACTTTTTTCTTTGGACCATTTGCTTGGAAGATTTTTTTCAGTCTTCTACTCTGTCTGAGGCAGTGTCTATTTTTGTCATTGAAGTGTGTTTCTTGTATGCATCAAAATGCTGGATCGTATTTGTATACCCAGTCCATTAGCTGATGTCTTTTTATTGGAGAATTGAGTCTGTTTATATTTAGAGAGGTTAAAGATAGATGATGGGTAGGTCCCATTTTGTTTACTGTTGTAGGTGGCATTATTTGTATGTGATTCTCTACTTTTGGCTTTGTTGTGAGATGATGAGTATCTTGTTTTCCTTTAGTCTAGGTACCCTTCTTGTATTGAAATTTTCCTTCTAGAATCCTCTGTATGGCAATATTGGTATATAGATATTGTTTAAATTTGGATTTGTCCTGGAATATTTTGGTCTCTCTATCTATGCTGTTTGAGACTTTTGCTGGGTATTGTAACCTGGCTAGCATTTGTGTTCTCTTAAGGTTTGCATGACCTCTGTCCAGACTCTTTTGGCTTTTAGTGTCTCTGTTGAGAAGTCTGGTATAATTCAAATTCGTCTGTCTTTTTATGTTGCTTAGCTTTTTGCCCTTGTTGCTTTTAATTAATATTCTGTCTTTGTTCTGTTCATTTAGTGTTTTGATTATTATGTGATGAAAGGATTTTCTTTTCTGGTCCAATCTTTTTTATATTATATAGGCTTCTTGGACATTTATTGCCATCACTTTCATTAGATTAGGCACATTTTCTTCTATAATTTTGTTGAAGATGATTTTGGGTCCTTTGAGTGGGGAATCTTCTCTCTCCTCAATTTCTATTATTCTTAGATTTGGTTTTTTCATTGTACCCTGGATTTACTGGATGATTTAGGTTAGGAGTTTTTTATGTTTTGAATTTTTTTAACAGTTGTGTCAATCTCTTCTAAGGTATCTTCTACACCTCAGATTCACTCTTCTACCTCTTGTTTTCTGTTGTGATGCTTACATTTGTAATTCCGACCTGTTTTCTAGGTTTTCCTTTTCCAGGTTTGTCTCCATTTGTGTTTTCTTTATTGTTTCTACTTCTACTTTTAGGTCTTGAACCACTTTGTTCAATTCCTTCACCTGTTGATTGTGTTTTCCTGTATTTCTTTCACTGATTTATTTGTATTCTCCTTAAAGGACTCTATTACCTTCATGATATAGGATTTTAGGTCAACTTGCTGATTTTCAGGTGTGTTGGTGATTTTCAGACTTGCTGTGGTGGGAGAACTGGGTTCTGATGATGTCAAAGTATATTGGCTTCTGTTGCCTATGGACTTGCTTCTCTCCATCTGGTTATCCCTGGTGGTAGCTGGTCTGTATGTCTCTGGTTCCTGCCTCTTGTCTGCCTGCGTTGCTACAGGTTCCTGGTAGGCCTGTGGACCTGGCTGTAGCAGACCTCCTGTGAGTCCTTCATACTGTGAGGTGTTCAGAGGAGCATGTACACTGGTGACCTGTTGCCTTGGTTGCAGTGGCTCTTCTGGGAGGCCTTCAGTCTGTGGGGTCTTCAGAGGGGCCGACAAGCTGCTGATCTGTTTCCCTGGCTGGAGCATATCTCCAGGGAGAATGTCAGACTGTTAAGTCTTCAGAGGAACAGTCAAGCTGTTGCCTTGTGTGTAGCTGTTCTCCTGGGAGGCATTTAGACTATGGATTCTGTTGCTCTGTGTGCCTCCTGGAAGGCCTTTAGACAGTACTGTCTTCAGAGGAGCTGACAGGCTGGTAGTCTGCCTCAGCAGAAGTGCTGACCTGAAAGGGAGTTGAATTTGAGGGGGTGAGGTTTGGGGGATGATGGGTCTGGAATCCACTGAGCTCCTTAGGATTACCAGTTGCTGTGGTTCTTTGGGAGGGTCACTTATCAGTTACCCTGCATGAAGCAGACCTTCTGGGAGGCCTTCATACTTTGGTGTCTTCAGAGGAGCAGACAAGCTGGTGACCTGCCCAGGAAGAAGGCACAGCCCAGAAGGGGAGTGGCTATAAGAATATAAGAAGCTTACAGATCACCAAATATATTGGACAAGAAAATAAATTTACTAAAAAAGAAAAAAAATTAAAGCATGCAAGCGTAAGAAGCCAAGGAACATATAGATACAAACCTATCAGAATTACAAATGGTTTCTCAACAGAGACTAAAAGCTCGAATGTGTGTGCAGATGTTTTGAAAACTCTAAGAGATCACAGATATCAAGCCAATCCACTAAACAAAGCAAAACTTTCAATAACCATAGAAGGAGAAAACAAGATATTCTAGGAAAAAACCAAATTTAAACAATGTCTATCCATAAATACAGTCTTACAAAAGATTCTAGAAGGAAAATTTCCACCCAATGTAATTTCTGTCCTAGAAAACACAGGAAATAAATATACTCCAGTAAAACCAAAACAACATACATACACATACACACACATACATACATGCACACTTGCACACAAACACACACACACACACTACCAACAATAACATTAAAATAATAGGAATTAACAAACATTGATCATTAGTATTTTTAAATTTCAATGGATACAATTCCCCCCAGAAAAGACAAAGGCTAACTGAATGGATGCTTCAATCTGCTGCATACAGGAAATAGACATATATATTCTAAGGAAATAGAAGCAGTCATTACAATTCTTTCAAAAATAGCCCAGGACCAAGTACTTTTAGCACAGATTGCTAAAGAAGAGCTAAGACCAATACTTCTCAACTATTCCACATAAGACAAACAAACAAAACATTGCCAAACTAACTCTTTGAGTCCTCAGTCACCCTGATATGTAAACCATACAAAGATTCAATAAAGAAATAGAATTTCAGACCATTTTCTCTTATGGACATTGATGCAAAAATACTCAAAAACTTACAAACCAAATCCAGGAATACATCAAACTCTTCATCCACCATGGCAAATTAGGCTTCATCTCAGGGATAGATGGATAGTTTTCAAAATCCTCCAATGTAATCTACTATATAAAGAAAAACAAACTCAAAGAAACAAAGTACATGATAATTGCATTAGAAGCTAAAAAATACTTTGACTAAAATCCACTAGCCCTTGATGATAAAGGTCATGGAAAGGAAAGGGATATAAGACCCATTTCTAAACACAAAAAAGGCAATATATAACAAGCAGAAATAGCCAACGTCGAAGAATTAAGGCAATTCCACTAAAATCAGCAACAAGAAAAGGCTGTCCACTCTCTCCATATCCATTCAATATAGCACTTGATGTTTTAGATATAGCAATAAGACAACTGAAGTAGATCAATGGAATATAGATTGGAAAATAAGACATCAAAATATTATATTCACAGAGGATATGGTAGTATCCATAGGTCATGCTAAAAGTTCTATGGGAAAATTCCTACAGCTGATAAACATCTTCAGTAAATTGACTGGATTCAAAAATAACTCAAATCAGTAGCTCACCTTTAAACAAATTAGGGAATCAACACTCTTCACAGTAGCAACAAATAACAACCAAAAAAAATACCTTGGTGTAATGTTAAACAAGCAAGTGAAAGAACTGGCAAAATTTCAAGTCTCTGAAAAAAGAAATGGAAAAGTAATCAGAATATGGAATGATCTCCCATTGTCATGGATTAATAGGATTAACTGGATATCTTATCTAAAGCAATCTACAGATTCAGTGCAATTTCCTTAAAAATTCCAACACAATTCTTTACAGACCTTGAAAGAACAACATTCAACTTCATATGGAAAAGCAAAAAATCCAGGATAGCTAAAACAATCTTGTACAAAAATGTACTTCTGGGAGGGGTATCATGATCTCTGATTTCAAGCCATATTGAAGAGTAATAGTAATAAAAATTTCATGCTTTTGACATAAAAACAGACAGTTTGATCAATGGAATAGAATCAAAAACAAGAAGTGTACCTACACACCAATGAAAACTTGATATTTGACAAAGAGTCCACAACTATACAATGGAGAAAAGAAAACATCTTCAACAAATGTTGCTAGTCTAACTGGATGTCTGCATGTAGAAGAAAGCAAATAGATCCAAGTCTGTCAACCTGCACAAAACTCAAATCCAAGTTGATTAAAAACTTTAATATAAAATCAGATACACTAAATTTGACAGAAGAGAAAGTAGGAATGGCCTTGAACTCATTGGTACAGGAGAAAACTTTGCGAATAGAACAGTAACAGTACAAGCAATAAGATCAACAAATAATAAATGGGAACTCATGAAATGAAAAATGTTCTTTTGTAAGGAAAAGAATACCATCAAGAGGATGAAATGGTAGCCTTGAGAATGAGGAAAAGACATTCACCAACTTTACATCTGACAGTGATGTTATATTGAAAATACACACAGGACTAAAGAAATTAGAGATCAACAAACCAAATGATTCTATCAATATTGGAGTAGAGATCTAAGCAGAGAAGTCTTTAATAGCTGAGAAGCACTTAAGGAAATGTTCAACATTCATAGACTTCAGGAAAATGTAAATGAAAATGACTGCTAAAGTTGCCCAGTATAATTTAGTCTACTTTAAAGATTCCTGAAATACTTCTTTCATTAGCCTACAACTGGGCAGACACATCTAACATAAAGCCAATTTGTGTTACACTTATGAAACTTGTCTAAATATTATACCCAAAGTCCAAACCAGAAAGTCTATATATGTCGAGTTTTCACAATACAAAAATTTGGAAATCATAAGTTATGAATTGAGGACATTATTTTCTTCATTCGTTGGTACTAACCTCATCATGACAGTAGGGAAATAGGTTGACTAGAGTGAAAATAAAAATGAAGAAATAAATATTGGCACAAAGTTACATGCAAGGAGGAAATAACAAGATCTTATTTTCATGTAATTACTTACACATAATTAACACTGAAAAATATATAATAGGCATTGGAAAAAACTTTCATTAGTGAAAAAAAATAGGAAAGATGATTTTAAGAGCATTTGTATGTGGTCATCCTCTATTCATGAGCTAAGAACTCTTTTATTCTTTATTTCATTCCTGGTTCAAATTGCCAACCTGCATTGCAAGCAATTTTCCAGTTGGGTTGACTTAGGCCCGAAGTGGTCATTATGCCCTAACCCTACTATTACTTTCTAATTCTAAATCGTCCTCTGACCCTTACCTTTAATAAGAAAATCCTCTTGCCACATTGCCTGCATCAGCTACAATTAGTCACTGTCATGACTATGCTTTATTGCAATCCTGATTTACATGACTCTTCTAAGAAGAAAATGTGGGCCAAACCTTCTATATGTAAAACTCAAGGAAGATAAGATGAAAAACTGTAATTAAGATTTTTTTTAAAAAAAATTTTTCTTTTAAGTAAATGCTCTTTATTTTAAGGAGCAGATGGGGAACAAAGACTATTGATGGACATAGAAAATTCTAATATGTAGGGTCTCACTGTAGTTGGTGTCATTATAAGTTAGCAGATCATTTTTTTATATTATTATAATTGGAAAAACTTCAATTCCATTTTATTTCTAGGGCTTGGTTGAAGATCAACACTCTCTGTCCAATTTATTTAGAAAGTTAAATAAAAATTATAACCAAACTCAAACATAAATTTTTATGATGAAATATTACTAACTTGATGATACATCTATTCCAAACCAAATTCATTGGTAAACAGTATCCTTGGAAAACTTTTTATAACAGTTAACCATAGAAAAAGATTATTTCCTAGTAACTAGTTACTATGAAAAATGTTCAAAAAAGTAATTTTTTCATTGATTAATTTCTTAATTTGATCATAATGTGAAGGTAAATCAGGAAAAATAAGCATGCATTATAACCAAGAATCTCTATGAGACTTTGAGGTAGAAAGAGCAATAGAAAAAGAAATGCTCATATTCCAGGGCCATATATAAGAACAAATGTCACTAACACAATGCAAACTTCTAAGTATCATAAATTAATATAAATAAATGGCACAAAGAAACCCGAAGAACAGATAATAATGGAGGTATAGTTGTCCCTTAAGGATGTATAGAATATTTTTTTATGAAGAAACTGGTAAGCAGGGCTGAGGTATAATCTCAGTGCTTAAGGGCACATACTGCCCCTGAAAAGGACATGAATTTGATTCTCAATAATCACATTGTGCAGCTTATATCTTCTCGTAACTTCAACTCCAGGAGTATGGTTCTCTTTTCTGGACTTCACAGTTCACTTCAGTAACATGTACTCTAACTACACACTCATATACATACACATATATACATAATTAATAATAAAATAAATCATAAATACAAGAAAGTACTAAGTTTTATAGACATAAGAAGAATCTAAGTTTTACTGTGTAGCCTGCTCTGCCATAGACAGGATGGGGCAAGAGAAGAGGGCACTACTCCCTGTCCCACCCTACCTAATGACAGATGAGAGGTTTGGACCAGTTGCAAAGGTGAGCCTGACCTGAGGGTGTGGGTTTCAGAGAACTGGCTCTACCCCTTGCCACTGCAGCACTTGGGTAAGTTACCTAGGGCAATGCTGGAGAGATGGCCCTGGTGGCATAGGTACACACAAGAATTAGTAGGCTGACCAATACAAATATCTCTCAGGCCCAGATCTTGGGCTTGGAGTTGGCCCAGCCCAATATCTACCACATCTATGAAATGCTAGAATACTTGAAGGGGCTGGTTCTGCAGATCCAAAGCAGCAGGATCTTCATGGCACAGGGCAATAATAGGATATCTGAAAGGATTCCCAGTGAGAATCCAGTACTGATGATATAGCAGAATCCAAAGGCCTTGGATCAGAATGATGATTCATTACAACTAACATTTACTTGGACAAAAGGATATACTGTTTTAAACAAATATACACTGCAGTTTCCACAGCAAGATAAGAATGATTCTTTTTCTTTTCTTTGCTCTTTTGTAAGGGAGGTTCCAAGAACAGAGGGCAGATTTAAAGGGATGTGGAGATTAGTGGGACTGGGGTACATGTGGAATTTATGAAGAATTAATAAAAAGATTTAAAAGGATAGTTTTGAAATTTATGGAAAATAAGTTGGTTACCAAGAATAACAAAAAAAAAATCTTAAAGAAAACTCTTTAGTGTGGTAAAAACATTTACTGCTGTGGCAAGTAGTTTGTTGAGGACTTATATAATACCTCAGCAAAATAATAAAAAATCTTAAAGCTAACAAAGAAACAAACAAAAATCAACAGTGTCCTATCTAAGTACTAACCACACCCAAGCCTGCTTAGCTTGCAATATCAGGTGTGATCAGGATAGTATGGCCTAGCATGGCTGTTCTGAGAGGCTCAATCCAGCAGTCAACTGAGACAGATGCAGATATTCAAGCATGGGAAGGGGACAGGGGACCACTATGGAAGAGTTAGACTAAAGGATTATAGGAACTAAAGGGGATGGCAATGCCATAAGAAGACCCCTGAGTGCTCCTGACCTGAGGCTCCTGGCACATATATAGCAGAGGACTTTTTTATGGTCTCAGTGGGAGAGGATACACCTAATCTTGTAGATACTTGATATCCTGGGGTTTGGGCACCCTCTCAGGGGTGAAGAATAGAGAGAATGCAGGAAAGAACTCTGCTAGGGGGACTGGGAGAGCAGGTAGCATTTAGGGTATAAATAAGTAAAATAATAAATTAATAAAAAATAAAAATAGAGCAAATATGTTAAAGTTTTATTTACTTAGCATCATAAATAAAAGCTGGGAAGTTATAAAAAAGGAGGAGGATTCTAAGCAAGTCAAAAATGGAGCATTTCATCATCTTCTGGAGGATAGCCTGTTTCTCCAACAGCTAAAACTTATTTTCAATAGTAGGGGAAATAAGACTAAAGATAATGTTTTTAATTTGTACTATCAATTTATTGTGAAGTGCTAGGTGTGGTTTCTAATAGCTCTAATCTCAGAATTCTCAGAACTAAGGAAGGGAGATCACTGGAAGTTCAAGACCAGAATGGATGGCACAGCAAAGTTTAGGCAAGTTTGATATTTGGAATGAGAAGTTTTAACAAAATCTAAATTTTGTGGTAGACTTGCTATGATCCTTTTTATGTTTTTGCTCTCATGATTATCAGAAGGTTATGCATCATGGCCAGCACTTTCTCTAGTGCAAAGATGTAATATATATATATATATATATATATATATATATATATATATATATATACACATATATATATATATGTATTACATATATATATATGTTTCACACACATAAACATGCATATATACACTTACACACATGTATGTTTGTATACACATGTATATGGAAAAGTATGTAAGTAGGCAAATGAGGCTGGGAGAAGGGCTAGGGACATAGCTCAGTGATGAGAATATTTAGGATGTAAATACAAGAACCTAAGTTAGATTTTTAGCCCTCACATATAAAGCCAAGAATAATGGCATATGCTTAGAATTCCAGAGCTATAGAGGTAGAGGCAGGCAAGCCATCGGGATTCATTAACAGCTATTTTATCCTAATTGATGAGACTCTTATCACAGTAAGATACCTTGTTTCTTAAAATTAGATAGACAACTCCTAAGGAATGAATATTGAATTTAAGCTCAAGCCTCTTGCGATTTGAATAGGAATGCCACCACCATCCCCAATAGACTCATGTGTTTGAATTCTTGGCCATAAGAAGTGGCACTATTTGGATATGTGGCCTTGTTGGAGTAGGTGTGACTTTATTGGAGGAGATGTTTCACTAGGGAGTAGCCTTTGAAATCTCAGAAGCTCAAACTATGCCCAGTGTGGCATTCTCTTCCTGCTGTCTGAAGACCCAGATATAGAAATTTCAGCTCCTTCTCCAATACTTTGTTTACCTGCACACCACAATGCTCTCCACCATGATGATAATGTACTAAATATCTGATACTAGAACAGAACCGTTATGGTCATAGGATCTCTTCACAGTAATAGAAACTGTAACTAAGATACCTCAAAACACTTACACACTCACGTATGTATCTGGATCTTCACAGACATGTGCACACACACACACATACGAGCAGATAAATACTATATACACATACACAACATAAAATGGCATAATAGAAGGGAATAGGAGTTATTTTTTCACCACATTTCAGAAAGAGTTGATTGCTTCCACAATATAGTCCCTGTGCAAAACAGCAAACTTTGGGTATACATCTTAGAGCATATGGGTGAATTAATTCTACTCAACTTTCTTTTTTATATTTATATTGTCAATGTCTTGCTATCTTGCTTGGTGGCACATAAAAGCAAATCAAAATAAAATTAGCTGAGTTGCTATTCTTTCTGTTCTTCAGAACTAAACAAATTTTTTAAAAAGTAGACTAACTCAACTCAAATGTTAGCTATTATTCTTGGTTCATGTCCACAAAGTACATAAAATTATGGACTGATTGAGCTCAAAAAGCTTCTGTAAGATATGCTTTCATCATGTGAGACCAATTGAAATAGAGTACATGATAACAGAAGAAGTGAAATTATTAAAGCAAGTTCACATACTCTTTGATTTTCTTCCTATTGAAAGGCAGAGTTTATGATACATTCTTTAAAATTCCATAAAAGGTGATTTAGCTTCTATCTTATCTGTTGCCTTATATTTGGAACTCTGATCTAATATGTAAGAAGTCTCTCTGCTATGAAGCCTTCAGGATATGTGGATATACAAGCTAAAGGGACATATTACAGATTCTAGTCAACAACCTAGCCTTGTTTTGAGCTAACAGACAACATAGACACTGAACAGTGCAAATAAGCTAGCTGCCTTGAAAATCTAGCTGAATAGTATTACAATAAGTACAACTTCAACGTGGCATCTCTATCAAATTCAAGATAATCACCTCATGAAAATGGTCAATCCAATAACTTTCTAATTTATGTAGGTGGAAAGTTATGAAAAGAATAAAATGGTATAAGCATAAGATTTCCCACACAATTTGTTATATAACAAAAACATTAGAAAACTAGCTAAGAAAAAAAGATATGGAAAATGTTTGTCTTTCTACCCTGCTATATTTTTCAGGGTAATGTGTATAGTATAGAAAGAAAGATGCTTTCACAGAGAAAGAAATCTTTATTTCTTGCTACAGCCTGGCCGATCTGGGCCTCCCTCAACTCGCGGGAGAAACTGGGTCCTAGTCAGGTCGAGGAGGTGTAGGCGAAGAATGATGTCAGAGACGACACATGAAGTATAGGATCTGAATGTATTTCTTAAAAATGCCATCAGACTTTTACAGTCATTGCAAAAGAGAAATGATAAATCTAGTAGCTCAACAGTTGAGTTATATCTGAGGCTACCTGAAACACACTGGGTCTAAAGCAGCAGCCATTCCCTCTGGACTGGTGCTGCATCCCCTGGACCCAAGCACTCTGGGCCCGGGGGACTGTGAACTGCATGAATCTAGGTCCTAGTCCATCTCAGTTGGAGAGAGAGAGAGAGAGAGAGAGAGAGAGAGAGAGAGAGAGAGAGAGCACAAAGTGAAAACCAGGCTTATATGGAACATAGAAAGCAGGGCAGATGACAAGAGTCACGTAGGTGGGCAGGGGTTATAGCAAGGGGCACAAGACTGAGGTCAGTAGGCAAGGTCGCTAGGATCAGGTAACCAGGTGTGAAGCAGGCAGAAGAGCAGTTGAGCCCTCCCTGCTGGGGCTATCTTGGTATTCCTATGCTAAGTCTCTGGTTCTGCTGGAGGCAAGGACTAAGAGAATCTGATCTAGCATTTCCTGCTAAATTCTCTGGGTCTTGCTGGTGACCTAACAGTTTTAGCTAATGCCCTTGAGTGAGGGAAGGCCTTGGATTACTCTCTAGTATGTAAAACAGTTCTTACTTCTGTGGGACTGTCCTGCGAATTCTAACTATGTTAACAGTAAGCAATGATGTCTGATCTCTGTTGCTAACTCTGAGGAAAAATCTGGCAAGGCAAATTCTTTGAGAGAAATTCCAAGCTAAGGACAGCTTGGAACTGAATTAGGATATGTTGGAAACATTGTGCTGGCCAGGAAACGATGCCCAATCTTAGCCATTTACGAATCATTTCTTGGGGTACTTTTATGCCTAAATAAGAGGGCATGTTGACGATTGGGAAGACTAATCTGGAACACATCTGAGTTAGGAGATGCCAGCGACTGTCTGAATACCCAGGAGGCACAAGCTCCCTTTTGGGGCCATAATGCCTCTCATCCTTGATCAGGCTGCTATCCCCGATAATTCAGATATGACTGGAGTAGACAAGTGAGCATGGCACTTTCTCTTTCTTCTACTAGTTGGAAGAAGTTTGTCTAAAGAAGATGGATTCAGGGCTGGAGAGATGGCTCAGTGGTTAAGAGCACCTTCAGAAGGTCCTGAGTTCAAATCTCAGCAACCACATGGTGGCTCACAATCATCTAATCACAACCAATGAAATCTGAAGACAGCTACAATGTACTTACATATAATAAATAAATAAATCGTAAAACAAAACAAACAAAAAGATTGATTCATACCTCAACCAAAAGTGGATCTTAGACCATGGTGCTCAAACTCATAAATTAACTGGATCACATATTTGTTGCATTCTTAGCTAATCCAAAAATGTCACATTAATGATAGTTTATGATATGTTTAGTGATATGTTTAGTAAATATTGAGAAAATATGAGATGAATTATTTCTCAAATAGCTTTCTATATTCTTTTCAAATACATAAGTAAATGTCAGTGAACACAATTTACTACCCACAAGGTTACCTGTGCTACTGATCTCATGATTTTATATTCATTCTACTCTAGTACAACCATCTTTTTGCTTTACATCAAGTAACTCAAGTACTCTGTAATAGCTTTTAAGTTTAAACTAAATTCCTCAGTATATCACACAAGCTCTGTTCTATAAGCTGTCGTATCTTTTGAATAAACTTCACTTATATCACCACTATAATATACTGTTTGCTTGCTTAGATGCCTATCTTTACTAAAATACTGATGCCAATCAAATTTTTTGTCCAATTAGCCAAACAAAAGTTTTTAATTTTTCTATAATAGTCATCCTTGAAATAGAATATGTCAGAAACTATCTTCACACAGTTGACATTCTTTTTAAGGATATGAACAATTACTTAAAAATATTGAGTTCTAACAAGCTATAAGGCAAGGGATAGAGTGATTTGAAATCAGTTATCTAAAGTAATTTCTCTAATCCTTAAAATGTAAGCAATGATGAAAAATGACAAGTTATTCATGCTACTGTTCAAGAGAAGAACATTCTAGGTAGAAGGAATAAGAACTTTTCTTTCAAGGGAGAATTATCTTGTTACTTTTCAGTCATTGCAAAACAAACCAACAACAAGAAAACTGTTTTGGCTGTAATATACATGGGGTAAAAGATGAAATTGAAGAGTGAGGGGTAAAATTATAAATGCTATTACAGAAATTTGAAATTTATACTAAATAATTTCAAAGGTCATTGACAACTATTTTTTGAGGATCAAGTAAGTGTAATTTGCACTTTCCTGACATCACTGCATAATATAGGCAGTGTGTTATTCTACTGTGTGACTGGAAATGGGTATAAGATTGTTGTTTGCTTTTGTTGTGGTACAAACTAAGGATACATTACTTTATTTGGTGAAAGAATAAACATATTAATATGTAATTGAAGACATTAACAAATAAAGAAAAAATCAATGAACGAATGAGAAAAAAAGAAATGAATGAAAAAATACAGATAATTGATAAAGATAAATCTATTTACTGACCACAATGAGAATTATAAATGATCCACAGTCCATCTAGATTTGTTGTACTTATTTGTCATTCATAACAATTCCATAGCATTTAAAAAATTCCAATTTTTCTTTTGTTATGGCTTTAGCTACTGCTTTAGTGACAGGGTAACTCTAATTAAATGTCCGCTGGTATAGGAACAGTTCCTTGTGACTATGATGATCAAAAACATAATAAATCATTATGCCATTAAAATGGTTATTTATTAATAATTTTGTAATAAACTGTCTTATAATAATTGAAAAGGAGGGAAGGACTTTTTAAAACAACTTCTATTATTACTTATGCACATGCTTAATTATTATTACTGGTTTAGGAGATTCATGAATATTTTCAGAAAATTTCTCAGTTGTTAAGAGCACTGGCTGCTCTTTTAAAGACCAGCATTTGATTCATAGCACTCATATGGTGGTTCACAATCATCTATAATGTCAATCTCAGAGGACATGATACATATATCTGTGTGTGTGTGTGTGTGTGT
>JADRCC010152686.1:0-12974 GCA_019843855.1 Hylomyscus alleni
TCTGGTTAGTTTAAGAAAGCAAAGAGTTTATAGTAGATTAGGAACACAATTTAATCATGTAAAACAATTAAAATCTCCTTGTACTTCTACTGTACTTGCAAATTAACACAACTATTTGGTTGGCTTGTATCAGGGTTTCAAGTACTACAGGCTGATCTCAAATTAAGTGTATAGCCAAGGATCTTAACATTTAAGCAGAAAGGCGTTAATTTTGCTCATGGATCTAGGATAAAGCCCATAATATCAAAGAAATTCACAGCTATTGTGGCTTCATGAGCTAGTCCCATCACATCTGTGATCAAAAATCAAAAGCAAAGAAATTCATGTGTATGTGTGCTTAGTTTCTCCGTCCTTACATAATTGGGAATGCCCTGTTTTGATAATGGTTCCACCCACAGTCGGCAGGTCTCTCCACCTCAATGTAATGAAAATAACTTGCCTACAAACATGTCCATGGGTGAATGTGGTATACAGAATCATCAAGACTCTCTCTTCCTAAGACAATCTAGATTGTGTCAACATGGCACTTAAGTTTAGTTCTCACATACCTGTACATACTGACTTAAAAAAAAACCTACAGATATCCATGGGTGTTATAAATGATCAGACACTGGATAAATGTAATAGCACATACCTTTGATATAGGTGAGATAAAACACCATGACCAAAGCAACTTATAAAAGGAAGAATGAACTAGTAAATGGCAGGGCACATCTTTAATGCTAGTACTCAGGAGGCAGAAGCAAGGGATCTCTGTATTCAAGGCCAGCCTGGTCTACAAAGTGATTTCCAGGGTATCTATGGTTACACATAAAAACACCACCCATCCTCCAAAAAGTAAGAATGTATTTGCACTTATGGTTTCAGAGAAATTAGATCCCATGATTGTAGAGCAGAGGTAACAGAGAATAAGAACTAGATGCTGAGATTAGAAACTGAAAACACACATCTTAAGCCACAAACACAAAACAGAAAGAGCAAACTGAGAAAGGAATGAGTCTTCTAACACTCAAATGAGGTTCCAGTGACACAATTCCTCCAATAAGGCCATACCTTCCAGGTCTCCTCTAACAGTGATACCAGCTGTGTGTCAAATATTCAAATGATTAAGTCTATGGGGTACATTATTTTATTCAAGCCACCACAAGTATACAGTGAGACAAAGTGTATGATGTTTCTTATAAGATTATATGGAATCTATGTCTCAAAGTCAAGGAAGATCCAACATTGTAACTCTCAAAATTAAAGATTTGCCAAATAAAACATCAACAGAGTTTCATGTTTCCAAAAGAAGAGACCATCTGGAGGAACATTAGGGCATCACTATTCTTCATTGCCTTTGAAAGCATTTACATAATTTTTAATGTTTTCTGTCATATCAACAATCTCCAAAGCAGACCATTTGAGATGGTCTTTTGGAGTGTAAAAATAATAAAAAGGGAATTAATTTATACTTTATAGGATGTCATTGCCATATTTATTTTAAAAAAAACCTCTCCATTCTGCTCTGTACCTGCTTGGGGACATATCAGCCAATCTTCAACTCTCTCTCAACACCATACAGTCTGCAGGGCTCTGAGGAGTTCAGCTGCAAAGAGGGCAACAGATGGGATAGCTACCCAAATAGCCCCAGCATCAAGGAACCCCAGGTGCCCAGCAGAAGCAGGACTCCTTCCCACATGCTCCAACATCCTCCCTTTTCTGGTATGTACCTGCTTGGGGGCCTGTCTCCCCTTCTCTCTCCAAGCCACACAGTCTTCAGGTTTCCAAGGAGATCTGTTGCAGCCAGGACAACAGTTTACAAGTATCCCAGGAGATCTGCTGCAGCCAGAGTCAAAGATTCACTAGGAGATCTGCTGTAATCCAGGGACAGCAGAGACAGGCTCCAGACAGAGACAGTGAGACTAGCTAACACCAGAGATAACCAGACGGCAAGAGGCAAGCACAAGATCATAAGCAAAAAGACTCAATAGACTTTGACCCTATCAAAACCCAGCTCTCCCACCACAGCAAGACATGGATACCCCAATGCACCTGAAAAGCATCAAAGAAGATCTCAGAAGACGGAAAGAGCTCCCATGCTCATGTATTGGCAGGATTAACACAGTAAAACTGGCCATCTTGCTGAAAGCAATCTACAGATTCAATGCAATCCCCATCAAAATTCCAACTCAATTCTTCACAAAGTTAGAAAGAGAAATTTGTAAATTCATCTGGAATAATGAGAAAACCTAAGATAGCAAAAACTATTCTCAACAATAAAAGAACTTCTGGTGGAATCACCATCTCTGACTTCAAGCTATACTACAGAGCAATAGTGATAAAAACTGAATGGTATTGGTACAGTGACAGGCAGGTAGATCAATGGTATAGAATTGAAGACCCAGAAATAAACCTACACACCAATGGTCACTTGATCTTTGACAAAGGAGCTAAAACAATCCACTGGAAAAAAACCCAGCATTTTCAACAAATGATGCTGGCTCAACTGGCAGTTAGCATATAGAAGAATGCAAATCGATCCATTCCTATCTCCTTGTACAAAGCTCAATTCCAAGTGGATCAAGGATCTGCACATAAAACCAGATATACTGAAACTAACAGAAAAGAAAGTGGGGAAGACCCTCGAGCACATGGGCACAGTAAAAAGCTCCTGGACAGAAAAACAATAGCTTATGCTCTAAGATCCAGAATTGACTAATGGGACCTCATAAAATTGCAAAGCTTCTATAAGGCAAAGGACACTTTCAATAAAACAAAACGGGAACCATTAGATTGGGAAAAGATCTTAATCTATGCCATATCCAATAGAGGGCTAATATGCAATATATACAAAGGACTCAAGTCGTTAGACTCCAGAAAACCAAATAATCCTATTAAAAATGGGGTATAGAGCTAAACAAAGAATTTTCAACTGAGGAATACCAAATAGCTGAGAAGCACCTAAAGAAATGTTCAACATCCTTAGTCATCAGGGAAATCAAATCAAAACAACACTGAGATTCTACCTCACACCAGTCAGAATGGCTAGGATAAAAAGCTCAGGTGACAGCAGATGCTGGGGAGGTTGTGGAGAAAGAGGAACACTACTTCATTGATGGTGGGATTCTAAACTGGTACAACCACTCTGGAAATTAGTTTGGCAGTTCCTCAGGAAATTGGACATAGTACTACCAGAGGACACAGCTATACCACTCCTGGGTATACCACCCAGAAGATGCTCCAACATGTAATAATGATACATGCTCCACTATGTTCATAGCAGCCTTATTTATAATAGTCAGAAGCTGGAAAGAACTCAAATGTCCCTCAACAGAGGAATGGATACAGAAAATGTGGTACATCTACACAATGGAGCACTACTCTGCTATTAAAAGCTATGAATTTATGAAATTCTTAGGCAAAAGGATGAATCTGGAGGATATCATCCTGAGTGAAGTAGCCCAATCACAAATGAACACACGTGGTATACACACACTGATAAGCTGATATTAGCCCAGAAGATCAGAATACTCAAAATATAATCCACAAACCACATGAAACACAAGAAGAAGGAAATGAAATACCCATGGAAGGAATTTCAGAGAGAAGATGTAGAGCAGAGACTGAAGGAATGACAATCCAGAGACTGCCCCACCTGGGGATCCATCCCATTCACAATCACAAAACCCAGACACTATTGTGGATGCCAACAAGTGCTTGCTGACACAAACCTGATATAGCTGTCTCCTGAAAGGCTCTGCCAGTGACCAACTAATACAGAAGTGGATGCTCACAGTCATCCATTGAATTTAGTACAGAGTCCCCAATGAAGGAGCTATAGAAAGGACCCAAGTAGCTGAAAGGGTTTCTAGCCCCATATGAGGAACAACAATATGAACTAACCAGTACCCCCAGATCTACCAGGGAGTTTTTACCCCAACCAAAAAGTACGCATGGTGGGACTCATGGCTCCAGTGGTATATGTAGCAGAGGATGGCCATGTTGGTCATCAATGGAAGGAGAAGCCTTTGGTCCTTTGAAGGTTTTATGCCACAGTGTAGGGGAATGCCAGGGCCAGAAAGCAGGAGAGGGTGGGTTGGTGAGCAGGGGGAAGGTGGTGGAAATAAGGGGTATTTCAGAGGAGAAAGCAAGAAAGAGAATATTTGGAATGTAAGTAAAGATAATATCTAATAAAAAATAATTTAAAAAGAAAAAAATCATGGTGGTGATCTAAAATCCCATCTTAAAACAAACCCAAAAGAAGAAACTCTCATGAAGGTAATAGAGACATTTAAAGAAGATATCCATAACTCACTTAAAGAAATACAGGAAATCACAGTTACTCAGGTAGAAGACCTTAAAGAGGAAACAAATCTGTCAAAGAAATATAGGAACACACAATTAAAGAGGTGAAGGAATTGAACAAGGCAGTCCAAGACCTAAAAATAGAAGTAGAAACAATAAAGAAATCAAAAATAGAGCCAACCCTGGAAATTGAAAACCTAGGAAAGAGGTCAGGAGCTACAGATGCAAGCATCAACAACAGAAGACAAGAGATAGAAGAGAAACTCTCAGACCTAAAAAATATTGTCACAAATGTCAACGAAAATACAAAGCATAAAAAACTCCTAACACAAAACATTCAGGAAATCCAGGACACAAGGAAAAGACCAAACCTAAGAATAATAGGAATAGAAGAGAATAAAGATTCCCATCTCAAAAGTCCAGAAAACATGTTCAACAAAATCATAGAAAACTTCCCTAACCTAAAAAAGAGATTGCTGTAAAAGTATAAGACACCTACAGAACAGCAAATAGATTAGACCAGAAAAGAAAATTCTCCCACCAAATAACAATCAAAACACTGAATTCCTAGAACAAAGAAAGAATATTAAGAGCTGTAAGGCAAAATTGCCAAGTAAAATATAAAGGCAGACCTGTTAGAATTACACCAGGCTTCTCAACAGAGACTCTAAAAGTCAGAAGATCTTGTACAGATGTCATGCAGGCTCTAAGAGAATACAAATGCCAGGCCAGGCTACTATACCCAACAAAACACTCAAACAGCATAGAAGGAGAAACAAAAATATTCCATGACAAAACCAAATTTAGACTATATATATATATATGCTAATTCAGCCCTGCAGAGGATTCTACGATGAAAACTTCAACACAAGGAAAGTATTTACACCAAAGAAAAGACAAGAAATTAATCATCTTAAAGCAAACCCAAAAGAAGAAACTCTTGAGCACGCACACACACACACACACACACACACACACACACACACATACACACACAATTCCAACAACAAACATAATAGGAATTAACTAACAATAACATGTCTTTAATATCTCTTAACATCAATGGACTAAATTACCCAATAAAAAGACATAAGCTAGCAGACTGGATATTCAAGCAGGATAGAGCATTTTTCTGCATTGAAGAAACATACTACAATGAAAAAGACAGACACTATCTCTGAGGTAGAGGCTGGAAAATTTTTTCCAAGCAAATGCTTCCAAGAAACAAGTAGAAGTTGTCATTTTAATATCAAATAAAATAGACTTTTAGCCAAAAGTTATCAAACAAGTTGGGGAAGGACACTTCATATTCATCAAAGGAAATATCCACCAAAATGAAATTTCAATCCTGACTATCTATGCACCAAATACAAGGGTACCCACATTCATAAAAGAAACTTTACTAAAGTTCAAGAAACACAATGAACCACACACAATAATAGTGGGAGACTTCAATACCCCAATTCTCACCAATAGACAGATTATGGAAACAGAAACTAGACAGAGACACAGTAAGGCTAACAGAAGTTATGAACCAAATGGATTCAACAGATATATATATATATATATATATATATATATATATATATATATATATTTATAACATTTCACCTTAAAACCAAAGAATTTACTTTCTTCTTTTTGGACCCCAAAGTACCTTCTCCAAAACTGACCATATAATTGGTCACAAAACAAACCTCAACAGATACAAGAAGATTGAAATAATACTATGCATTCTATCAGATCACCCAAATCTAAGGCTAGACTTCGATAATAACAAAAACAACAAAAAGCCCAAATACCCATGGAAACTGAACTATTCAATGGTAACATGGTCAGGGAAGAAATAAAGAAATATATTAAAGATTTTCTAGAATCCAATGAAAATGAGAACACAACATAACCAAACTTATAGGACACAATGAAAGCAATACTAAGAGGAAAATTCATGGCACTAAATGCCCTAGTAAAGAAACTGGAGAGATCCTAACTAGCAAGTTAACAGCACACCTGAAAGCCTTAGAAGAAAAAGAAACAAACACACAGTAAACCACAGGGAATAATCAAACTCTGAACTGAAATCAACCAATTAGAAACAAAAAGAACTATACAAAGAATCAACATAACCAAAAGCTGGTTCTTTGAGAAGATCAACAAGATTGATAAACTCTTAGCCAAAGTAACTAAAGCATACAGAGAGAGTATCTATATAAAAATTTACAAAATCAAAAATGAAAAGGGAGACATAACAATAGAAAATGATGCAATGCAAACCATCATCGGATCACACTACAAAAGCATTTACTCAACAAAACTGGAAAGTCTAGAAAAAATGGATGACATTTTAGACAGGTGCCATGTACCAAAGTTAATTAAGAACAGGTAAACTATCCAAACAGTCTCACATATCCTAAGAAAATAGAAGAAATCATTAAAAAAAACCCAACAAATAAAAAATCCAGGGCCAGATGCATGTAGTACAGAATTCTACCAGACCTTCAAAGAAGAACTAATACCAATACTCCTCAAAATATGTCATACAATAGAAACAGAAGGAACACTACCTAATTCATTCTATGAATCCACAGTTACTCTGATAGTTAAGCCACACAAAGACCCCAAAAAGAAAGAAAACTTCAGACCAATTTTGCTAATGAATATTGATGCAAAAATACTCAATAAAATTCTGGCAAACCAAATGCAATAATACATCAAATCCATCATTCACAATGACCAAGTAGGCTTCATCATAGGGATGCAGGGATGGCTGTCTTAGTCAGGGTTTCTATTCCTGCACAAACATCATGACCAAGAAGCAAGTTGGGGAGGAAAGGGTTTATTCAGCTTACTTCTACATTGCTGTTGATCACCAGAGGAAGTCACAACTGGAACTCAAGCTGGTCAGGAAGCAGGAGCTGATGCAGAGGCCATGAAGGGATGTTGCTTACTGGCTTGCTTTCCATGGTTTACTCAGCTTGCTTTTTATAGAATCCAAGATTACCAGCACAGAAATGGTACCACCCACAAGGGGTCCTTCCCCCTTGATCACTATGTGAGGAAATGCCCCACAGCTGGATCTCATGGACACACTTCCCAACTGAAGCTCCCTTCTCTGTGATAACTCCAGCCTGTGTCAAGTTGACACACAAAACCAGCCAGTACAGATGGCTCAATAAATGAAAATCCAGAAGTTAATCACCATAAAAGCAAAAAAAATCAAAAAATGGGGTATAGAATTAAACTGAGAATTCACAATTGAGGAATATCAAATGCCTGAGAAGCATCTAAAGAAATGTTCAAAGTCCTTAGTGATCAGAGAAATGCAAATCAAAATGACCCTGAGACCCTTACACCAATCAGAATGGCTAAGATCAAATCCCCAGGTGACAACACATGTAGGAGAGAATGTGGAGAAAGAGAAACACTCCTCCATGGCTACTGAGATTGCAAACTGGTACAACCACTCTGGAAATCAATCTGGAGATTCCTCAGAAAATTGGAGATAGATCTACCTGAAGACACAGTAATACCACTCTTTGGAATATACCCAAAAGATGACCCACTATTCCACAGGGGCACATGTTCCACTATGTTCATAGCAGCCTTATTTGTGACAGCCAGAATCTGGAAACAACCCAGATGTTCCATGTGAGAAAAATGGATACAGAAAATGTGGTTCATACACACAATGGAATACTACTCAACTATTAAGAACAAGGACATCCTGAGTTTTGCAGGCAAATAGATGGAACTAGAAAATATCATCCTGAGTGAGGTAATTCAGACCCAAAAGGACATGCATGGTATGTACTCGCTAATAAGTGGATATTACCCAAAAAATAAAAAAAGTACAGAATACCCAAGATATAGTCCACATAACTCAAAAAAGTCAACAAGCTGAAGTGCCCAAGTGAGGACACCTCAGTCTCACTTGGGAGAGAGAAGAAAATTCTCACAAGTGGGGAGAGAGGGAGGGACCTTGGAGGGAAAGTGGACAAGGGTAGAGTTGGGGGGAGAGGGGAAACTGATTTGTTATTCGGTAAGGGAAAAGGACTGAAGCCCTGAGAACTAGCAGAAAAATGGAAACAGGCAACCTATTTCCAGGAGATAGGAGGTTGGGCAGACCCTCCAGAATTCACCAGAGACCTAGGAGTTGAAAGACTGTCAGGACTCAAGGGAGGGACATTAGATGAAATGACCAACAGTAGGGAGAGAGAACTTATAGAGCCCATGTCCAGGAGGAAAACAGGATATTAAGTGAGGGATGGGGTTGCCATCCTACAGTCACAACTCTGACTCATAATTGTTCCTTTCTGAAAGAATGACAGGGAAGGAAATGGAAAGGAGCCTGAGGAAAAGAAGGTCCAGTAACAGGCCCAAAGTCGGATACAGCTCAAGTGAAGGTCCCAAGGCCTGACACTATTACTGAGGCTATGGAGCACTCACAAAAAGGAGCCTAGCATGACTGCCCTCCAAAAGACACAACAAGCAACTGAAAGAGTCAGATGCACATATTTGCACCCGACCAATGGAAAGAAGCTGCTGATCTCTGTTGTTGAATTAGAGAAGGCTGAAAGAAGCTGAGAAGGAAGGCAACCCTGTAGGAGGACCAGCAGTCTCATTCAACCCGGAAACCCAAGATCTCTCAAATATTGAACCACCAAACAGGCTGCATACAACAGCTGACATGAGAGCCCCAACAGACATACAGTAGAGAACTGCTGAGTCTTTGTTCATTTAGAGATGATGCACCTAACCCTCAGGAGACTGGAGGCCCCAGGGAGTTTAGAGGTCAGGCGGGGTTGGGGGTGGGGACATCCTCATAGATACAGGTAGGTGGAGAAGAAGTATGGGATGTGGAACAGTCAGAGTGTGTGTGTGGGGGGGGTGAATGAAATATGGTGTGTAAAAAATAAATTAAATAACAAAAAAGACCAAAAAATAAATCCACTAATGTTTCCCATTATATAAACAAAATCACAGAAATACATCATATGCTCATCTCATTAGATGCTGGGAAAGCATTTGACAAAATAGAGCATACCTTTATGTTGCAAGTATTGAAGAGACCAGGTGTTCAAGCCATTTACCTAGATATATAAAAGCAATATACACCAAAACATCAGCCAATGTCAAAATAATTGAAGAAATACCTGAAGCAATCTCACTAAATCAGGAACAAGACAAGGCTAACTGCTCTCTCTATATCTCTTCAATATAGTACTTGAAGTTCTAGCTAAAGCAATGAGACAACAAAAGGAGACAAAGGGGATACAAGTTAGCAAGAATTCAAGGAATTACTATTTACAAATGATATGACAGTATATATATGAGACCCCAAAAAATTTACCTGAGGATTTATAGAGCTGATAAACAACTTGAGAAGTGGTTGGATATAAAATTAAATATATCAGTAGCCTTCCTTTATACAAATGATAAATGGACTGAGAAAGAAATTAGGTAAACAATACCATTCACAATAGTCACAAATAGTATAAAACATCTTGGTATAACTCTTACCAAGCAAATAAAAAATCCATATGCTATGAACTTCAAATCCCTGGGAAAAAAATCAAAGAAGACCTCAGAAGATGGAGAGATCTCCCATGCTCATGGATTTGTAGGATTAACATGGTAAAATTGATTGTCCTACAAAAAGCAATCTACAGATTCAACGAAATCCTCATCAAGATTCCAACACAGTTCTGACACAGCAAAAGCAATTCTGAATTTCATATGGAAAAATAAAAATCCCAGGATAGTGAAAACAATTCTTAACAATAAAAGAACTTCTAGGGGAAACACTATTCCTGAAATCAATCTGTACTATGAGAAATAGTGATAAAAACTACATGGTATTGGTACAGAGACATACAGATTGATTAATGGAATAGAATTGAATACCCAAAAATAAGCCCACACACTTATAGGCACTTGATCTTCAAGAAATAAGCCAAAAACCTATAATGGAAAAAATAATCTTCAATAAATAGTGCTGGTCCAACTGTATGTCAAAAAATTAAAATAGATCCATATTACCACCTTGAACAAAGCTCAGGTCCAAGTGGATCAAGGTCTTCAACATAAAACCAGATAAACTGATCTAATAGAAGACAAAGTGGGGAAAAGCCTCGAACTTATTGGCACAGGAAATTTGTTAAACAGAACTCCAATGGCTCAGGCTTTAAGATCAAGAATTGATAAATGGGTCCTCATGAAACTCAAAAGAAAAAAAACACAATCAATTGAACAAATCAGCAACCTACAGTTTGGGAAAAAGTCTTTACTAACCCTACATCTGATAGAAGGCTAAAATCTAAAATATATAAAGAATTCAAAAAGCTAACCTGCAAAATACAAATAATCCAATTAAAAATGGAGTGCACAGCAAAACAAAGAATTCTTAACTGAGAAATCTAGAATGGCCAAGAAGTACCTAAAGAAATGTTCAACATCCTTAGTTATCAGGGAAATGCAAATCAAAACAACCCTGAGATTTCACCTTATACCAGTCAGAATGACTAAGATCAAAAACTCGGGTAACAGCAGATGCTGATGAGGTTGTGAAGAAAGAGGAACACTCCTGCATTGCTGGTGGGATTGCAAACTGGTACAACAACTTTGGAAACCAATCTGAGGCTTCCTCAAATACTTGGAAATAGTTCTACTTGAAGACCCAGATATACCACTATTGGGCATATACACAAAAGATGCTTCAACATACAACAAGGACAGATGCTCTATTAAGTTCACAGTAGCCTTTTTTTTTATAATACACAGAAGCTGGAAAGAACTCAAATGTCCCACAATGGAAGAATGGATACGGAAAATGTTGTACAATAGAATACTACTCAGCTATTAAAAATGATGACTGCATGAATTTTGTAGGCAAATAAATAGAACTAGAAAATATCATCCTGAGTGAGGTAAGACACTCAATGATAAGTAGATATTAGCCCAAAAGCTCAGAATTCCCATGATACAACTCATAGACCATATGAAGCTTAATAAGAAGGAAGGCCAAAGCATAGATAATACAATCTCACTTAGAAGGGGGAACAAAATAATCACGGGAGGTAGAGGGAGGAAGAGTTCTGGGTGGGAGAAGGGAAAGAAAAAGCAGAGTATGTTCAGGTGTGGGACGAGACAGGAGAGAAATTCAGAGAGTCAGAAGCATAAATAGAAATATGTCTCAGTGGGGAGCAGGGAATGGGAGAACTACTAGAAAGTCCCAGAACATGGATGCAAGAGACTCCTAGGAGATAGTAGGGATGACCATTAGCTGAAATACCTAACAAAGGGAAGATAGAACTTAAAGAGACCACCTACAGCACATAGGCATGGCCCCCAGTTGAGGGATGAGGCCACTCAACCATGTCAAAAAATTTAACCCAGAATTGTTCCTGTCTAAAAGAAACAAAAAAAGAAACAAAAAAAAAATTAGATCAGTGACTAAAGAAAAGGCCATCCAGAGGCTGACCCACCTTGTGATCCATCCCATCTTCAGATACAAAACTTGGCAATATTGCTATTGCTAAGAAGTGCTTGCTGAAAGGAGCCTGGTATGGCTGTCCTTTGAGAGGCTTTGCTAATACCTGACTAAGATATGCAGACAGTCATAGCCAACCATTGGCCTGAGCCTGTGGACTCCAGTAGAAGAGTTAGAGAAGGACTGAAGGAGATGAACAGGATTGCAATCTCATAGGAAGAACAACAATATCAACTAACTGGACCCCTCAGAGCTCCCAAGGACTAAGCCACCAACCAAAGAGTGCACATGGAGTGATTCATGCCTCCAGATATATATGTAGAAGAGGATTGCCTTATCTGTCATCAATGAGAGGGAAGGGGTCTGATCCTGTGGAGGCCTTATGCCCCAAAGAGGGGAGATGCTAGAGGGGTGAGGTGAGAGTGGGTGGTGGGTGGGTGGAGTTCGCCCTCTTAGAGGCAAAGGGGAAGGGGAATGGGATGTGGGCTTTGCCCAGGGAAGACTGATGACGGAAAACTTTCGACATGTGAATAAGTAAAATAACAAACAAATATATGTATTTGTTTATTAATAATAATAAATAATAATAAATATATATAGTACTAAATTTAAAAAAAAACCTACAAGTAATGAATTGAATTCTAATCAATATGAATATGTTGAATAGCCTAGAAACTATTTTCGGTCAGGCACCTGCTTTTTATTATCTTATGACAAAGTGTTTCAAGGGGTTGTAGAATGTAAGAATGCATCAGGCATTATTTTTTATTTTTATTAAAAGGTAAGTGATGACAAAGTTGTCACTAAAGTACCACCTGAAATTTACTTTAAATAGAAACAACACCCATCAACCTCCAAAGGAAAAGAGATAGTTTCATTGACATTGACATGACATCTCATTGTAAAAATAAGCATCCAGCAGAGAGAGATCATCTTAAAATTAATTTTTGGTAATATTTCCAACATTGTATAAGTTTATTCCTAAAACTATGTGGGAAAGCTGCAGAAGCAAGTATAGCTCATGTTTTTATACCTGTAAAATTATGAAAACAGAGTAGGAAAGGAAAAAGACATTACAACTCATAAGAGAGAGAATCAAAATTGTCTTAAAACACATAAAAAATCTTATTTTCATTCTTATGTATTAAAGCAAAACTACATTGTGATAGTCGTGTGTGTGTGTGTGTGTGTGTGTGTG